>JAOUQT010048867.1:0-10867 GCA_025769995.1 Xyliphius kryptos
GAATTGAATTAAAAATCCAGCAGTGAATTTTGATGTTGTGTTAAATATTAAAATTCTGGTGGCGTTTTGTGTCGATTATACATTAAGGTACAATGTAGTATTACGCAGGAAGGGTCTGCTCATAGGCTGTAGTCTATTTGGTCCACTGGAAAATATACAGTTGTATAACCCTGCTCTATATGGATAACCAAACCAGCCACATGTTTACTTACATGTGTATGTGTTCATTTAATTTCCTGACTAAGGTTTATATATTTTTACTTATTTCTTTATTAAATTTTTTTTCTTTTGATTGATTTATTTCCATTATCATTTATTTCTGCATTAATTTAGTTCTCATTTTATTTAATTCTGTTTTGCATTGTCCTTGTACAATTATGATAATAAAGGGGCTGGTTATCAATGATGTCATAGTGTCTTAGCATTCCTATTGGTTGATCGAACTTGTTTAGAACATGGCTGTTTAGTGACTGAGATATATAAAGATATTTTTAGTAAAGATTTTGTAGATTGTAGTACAAAGACTGAGCCGTTTTATCGAGGAAAGCATCTGCCTCTCTAAGCATTTCAGCTCCCGGACTTGTCTAAATAAATTAGGCTTAAATTCATCTGGTCTGGTCTGCTATTCCGGAATGTTGAAAACATCCGGAATGTTATCTACAGAGATAGAAATACAGAAATAACTATATAACTAAATGAAAAAATAAGTACATGATTCAAACAAAATTTAGAAATATACCTGCATGGGAAATATTAGAAAATAGTTTAGGCATTAATATAAATAGTAAATAATATGTAAATAATTTAATAGAGGACTATTAAATTACTGGAAAAAGCTAAATTCACTGTGAACACTTTCTGACGCTTAACCCCTTGGAATAAAATGCTAATTTTTTTACAAACGCAGTTATGCACCGGGGCAACACATTCACAGTTTCTGCCAGAGCTGTATTTTCTAGTTTTGATTTATAACCACATAATTAACCGTATTCCAGCATGATGATGATCCCCAACACATCACTCGATCAAGGTCCTGGAGTAGCCTAGCTAGTCGCCTGACGTCAACCCTATAGATAATTTGTGGAGGGAGTTGAAAGTTTTTGTTGCCCAGCAACAGTCCCAAAACATCACTGCTCTAGAGAATATCTGCATGAAGGAATGGGAAAAATACCAGCTACGGTGTTATCAGCGCAATGTCAATGAAAAATCTTGTGCACAAAACACAGTTCGAGATATCTCTTACACTTCTCATGAACATCCTGGATGTTTTGAAATTTGTCCTAAATTTGTTTGCACATCAGCATGTTTTCTTGATTACCTCTACATTCCTACATTCCTACGTGCATTCAGTTGTGGATGTGTGATTAGAAATGTCTATTAAATGCAACTGAACGTAAGCATTTGTAAAAAACAAAGCATTTAAAACGTACTTAATAAAGTGGCCGGAGAGTGAACTTGCCTGTTTTTCTCCGGTGAACACAGCCAGAGAAGCGGGAATTGTTCCCTAGAAGCCGAGTTTATTTAAACTATGATCATCACGGTAAGGGCGGCACAGTGGTGCAGTGGATAGTGCTGTGGCCTCACAGCAAGAGGACTCAGGTTTAATCCCCGGGTGGGGCGACCTGAGAATCTATGTGGGGAGTTTGCTTGTTCTCCTCGTGTTCGCGTGGGTTTTCCCCGGGGTGCTCCGGTTTCCTCCCACAGGCTAAAGAAATGCATGTTAGGTAAATTGGAAATGCTAAATTGTCATTCTAGGTAAATTGAAGAAGTTAAATTGTCCAGAAAGGCTGAGGGTTGCGTCAGGAAGGGCATCCGGCGTAAAACATGTGCCAGAACCTAATGCGAGGAACTCGCTGTGGCGACCCCTGGTGACAGGGGAAAAAAGGCGAAAGATGAAGAAGAAGATGATCATCACGGTAGATAAAATCACGTGCAGTAAGCAGATTCCGCCAACTCAAACTAGTGTGTGCAGAAAGTCACGCGAGATTAGGAAGTGCATAATGAAACATTAAATATATTTCTGTTAAATTCTCTTAAATATCATATGTTCAAACATATCCATAAATGGGTCTTTGTCAAAGCAGTTTTCTCATCGTTCTTCCGCAGTTCTGTTGATTATGTTTACCAGTATTTATGTACGTATTGCACAAGTAACAAAAACAACAGCAAGCGCTTACCTTGATTCGAGGAGTCCCGAATGAAGTACTGTTTGAGTTTAAAGTATCTCTCGTGTGCACTGTAATGGTGATTTCTGTCATTGCGCCGCTCGGTCCAGCTCACTCGAGCTTCCCCTTTACACTTTATATAAAAGCTTTTGATCGTAACTTCTTTACTCACTTCAAAAACGACTCGCCCGTTAATAACGTCGCCGTTTGTAAACGTGTTCGTGTTATTAACCGCGTCGTAGCTCAAGGACAGCTCTTTCACCGCTGACATTTTAGCGTACCCGAGAGCACTGGAGCTATTTGCACACACCCTAATGCGATAGTGTAAAATCTGTGTGGAAGACCAAAGGGGTCAAAGTGCGTACATTTCTAGAGACGTTCTCAGCGAGGTAATTCCATAAGCTCGAGGTTTTCACTTTCTAAAGCCGAGTTAAAAGTAATTGAGAGTTCATGAGTATAGCAATTTACGCTCTGAAACTCACCGACTTACGACTAGTACGTAAGTAAATCACGAGTTTGGAACATTCTGCTACTCTTTACAATCTCCAGAATCAGGCAGGCCATCCAGAAGGCAATTATACCCATGTTTTCCAATAATAGAGAGTGTGTGTGTGTGTGTGTGTGTCTAAAGTCAGCAAAAACATTAACTTCATTATTTTTTATGAAGTTCATAATGTTTGCTTAGGGTTCAAACTAGAAGTCTGTTGAAGATATCCTGCTTATGATGATTGTATGTGTATTAACAGTCTTCTTCTTCTTCTTTCAGCCTCTCCCTTTTATCAGGGGTCGCCACAGTGTGTCAAACTTTTCCACCTCACTCTGTCCTCTGCATCTTCTGCTTTCACACCAACTACCTGCATGTCGACTATCGAAATTATTTATTAGCCCCAACAGACTGTAAAGCTATTATTATCCTTTTCTCCCTGTTATTTTCATCTGCCTTTAATTTGGCATGTAGATTTTATACACTGACAGAATAAAAAACTTAATTTTGTTTTATAAAATATGATAAAAATTTTAAACCAAAATATAGCCGTCTCAATTACAGTAAAAATACATTGTATTACGCATAAAAATAAAAAGAAAGTAAATAGTAAATATAACAAATATTGTTACTTATTAAAAAAATCTTAAACATATCATTCCAATTTGGTTCAATATTATTTTACATTGCATTAAAATTGTTGATGATTTGAATATACGGTATGTCTTATATAATACATATGATGTATAATGTTTATTTAGTAGGATAAGGCTCTGAATTATCTTGCCCATATCCTGTTGATCCAGGACACTCTGGTGTATGTTGGTGAGTAATGGGTGAAGAATCCATTACAGTATAAGGTGGAGGACTGAAGAGAATTCGGGATGGTGTAAATTCAGATATTGATGGATTTGAATCTGGAAAGATGTCTGTATAGGAAGGTGGTGGCTCCTCTGGATTGGTTGGGAATTGATTCGGGGGCGGTCCACAGATGGCAGTAGCAGCAGCAACAGGTGAGGAGGAAACAAGTGCTGGTTGTGATGGAGAATCTCTCCACCTTGAATTTTGATTGGTGAGGGAAACGTCTCTGCTTTGCTGTGGCTCGCAGTGTTGGCCTTCTGGGATAATAACCAGTGGAAATACAATCTCTGGGTTGATAGCAAATGGAATGTCCAAATACACCTAAAAAATGTAACATTTCTGTCATAAAAATTCATGAAATAAGAAAAAACAAGAATGATGATGTTTTCTACAAAATACATAATCAAGTAAACCATTATTACCTTGAGTGTGTACTGTACTTTAATAATGGTACAGTTTGTGATGGTTAGTTCTAAGTTGGAAGGGATCCTCAACCTACTAGTGAATGTTTTCTTGGATCTTAACGGAATGGGATCCTCCACACCTTTGAAAATAACTTTATTTGTGTCTTTTATTCGAGACTGGGCGGTAAATGTTTGCTTTTGTTTAAGTTTAAATTTGAGTCTGAGGGCACGAGATGAAGAGTTTTCAATATGGGTTTCAACCTTTATTCTTTCACCTGGAAAACAATGAGTAATATCAAATAAACAAATGCTATAAATTAAAAAAAAATTACATGGTGGGTTTAAAATGATCTATTGACTATATTGTAATGCATTGTGTAATGGTGTGAAATTACCTTGCATGTAGCCCGATTTATCAGTGGATGCTCTGACTGACGCATATCCAGAGTTAAAAACTGTCATCTTTTTTTGCACTGACCCAAAAAGTGGTCTCTGTAAACGGAATGGTAATAAATTGGAATTTTAATGCAGAGAACAGAAAAGTATATAAATATATATTGAATAAAGTAGGAGAAATTTTATAATAATTTAACCAGAAATCCCAGTAAATCATCAGTAGCAATTAATATATTTAGAAATCTAGCAAATGAAATTGGAACTAAAATGTTTAATGTAATAGTTTCATGTAGAATGTGAAAATGATCGATTTCACACTATTCATTCCATGCAACAAAACACCTATATCTACACACAATTGCAAACTGCCTCCAGAGCACATGGGTAGCAACTAGTTGTAAGGTGCCTTGTTAGTTCAGCACCCAGGGAACAACCGGGGAATATGTGCCTTGTTACTTCAACCTTATCGTAAGTTGGCAGTATTTGAATTCATATTGGGGATGGACTGGTTGCAAGACCGGTTCCTTAACCACAAGTCTACAACTGGCCCCAAATAATAAATAAAAGAAATAACTTTTCACACTTTATTAGACATTAAATTAGAAAGAAAACAGTCAAATTGTAAGAATAATATTTTAATGTGAGTTAGACCATCTTCATAATTATCACCCTTATTGTCTATATAAGGGTCAGACTTTGAGACTACAATCACACTGATTTGCAGTCGGATTAAGGATATCCAGATATTTGTAAATGCAGATAAAACCAAATAAGGAAGAACGGGTTAACTACAGGGTTAAACAAACAACCCTGAAAGTGTGACAAGTTAAAGTTATCCTCTATGCTATATTGTCCAGTTTGGATTCAATATAATGTCATTTAAAAAAAATAGTACATACCATTAAGTGAGCAACATTCCTATGAATGTTGGATACAAAGGTGAATTCTTTCATTACAGTTTGCGGGATCTTCCATGATCTGCTCAGCCTGGCCTGAAGAACATATGTAATTGATCCATGGCATCCTTTAAAAGAAGATGGTGTTTGTCTAGAAAAGAAACTAACTTCCTTAATGTCTACAATTCATTAACCTCCGCATTTTACATTTTCAGTATAAAGTGGCATACTATTATCAGATCAATCTTGACCTCTATTGACCTCTATTATGCTTACAAACATGGGTCACTGGATCCTGCAGCCCTGAAAAATTATAATCCTGTGTTGAATTCATATATTTGCAAAATATCACAAGGAATGACTCTATAACCCAGTGGTTTATGGATTTATATATTTTTGAGCTTAAGCTTCACGAGCTAACCCTATAAGCATGACAGATTTTCTCTAGCCTGTGAGGTTTAAATGCATTACACTAGTCAGTAGAACGAACAATTGAATCTAAAATCTCCTGGTAGACGACTGCGTTGACTGAGAACTCGATCAAACATAACTGTAGATAAGCCAACGCCAGCTGCTGAACTTCCTTGATTCTAAGTTGCGTAGATTCAACAAGGTGCTGGAAACATGCTTCCGAGATTTTGATTCTATATTTGCATTTTAATATGATGCTTTTGCCTTCGTTTTTGGCTCTGATAGTTTGTGGTGCCATATCATCTGCTGGTGTTTGTTTACTGTTTGGTTTTAACTACATCCAGATCTAAATGTGCTGTCTACCAGAGATTTTAGAGCACCTAAGGGTTACATTTGCTGAAAGGCTTTATGGATTATAGTGATTTGCTTTTCCAGGAGACATATCCCACTGCTACTTGTTAATTCATGGGAGTCGTTTTTAAAAGACAATAAATAAAAATAGTTTTAGTGATAAAATTAATTCTATTTGTTAAACATTAATAATGCAGAAATGTATACCTGCAACACAATCAAACAGCTGGGACAAAAGTAAATAGTGGTCCCATCATCTTTTCATCTAGTTATGTTTTTAACTAACTGGTAAATGAAAAATTAAATGTTGCAGAATTTTTCCCCTATACTTGCTGTATACAACAAGACTTGAGATGCTTTACAGTTGCCATACCCGATTCTCCACAGGCAAGCAATAACATATATTTACAAAGTCATGCTGTTGTACCCTGCGCGGAATGAGGCCCGACAATGTCTAGCCGAATTCTGATTTTGGAAATTGTCAGAGGTAACTCTCTTAAGCTGTTTAATCTCCGTTACATAGAATCCCATTATTCCCTATAATAAGTGGAAGCTTGGATTTATCTGAACACACGTTTTCCACTCTCATCCAATCTCAACAGACCTCAGCTCAGAGAACTTGCAGTCATTACTGCACAATATTAATATATAGTTTCCTTTTTGCATGCTACAGTTTTATCTTGCATTTCTGATGCATTGAACTATTGTGCATATTAACAATAATTTTTCTAAGTGTTTACATGATTAATACCACCTGAGGGCATGATGGCACATTCAGAAGTCGTTCCTGCCCTTGTCCTTTGAGATTTTCCTTTTTTTCATGACATTATGAACCACTGATTGTTAAAGATCCAAATTCTTTGCTAACTTGTTCAGCACAAATTGGTGATTGCATGAAATGATTACAATGATAAGCTCCTTTTATATTCAACCCTGATGACCCCTATTAACAGTTACAATGTTACTTGTGGAGCATTCATAAAGTATTTCGATGTTCCAACTTTTTTTTAGGTTTTAGCTGGCTTTAGGTTTGTCATTGCCAGTGCTGAATGTTTTTAAATATATAAAAGTTCAAGCAACCAAAAAATGCTATAGAACACAAGAGAATCTATGGACTACTGGCAAGAGAAAGATGAGAAACATTAGACCCAGCAATGGAGCTCCAAGCAAGTACTGAGTATACAGAAATGGCTCTGTAGAGATGTTCTAATAAAATGAGATACAGAATTCCTGATTTTCATTAGGTATAATCCAAATGACCATAATTAAAACAGGAAAGACATGTCATTTTACTGTACATGTAATGGACATAAAACATATTAACAATACATTTTTAAATAAATCTTGTTTGACATATTATTTATTTCTAATTCTAATATTTTTCTAATATAGTTACCTGAAAGGAAGCTGAAAAGAAAAGGCAAAGTAATGGATTCCTGGCATAACGGAATGCTTGTCTGTGAAATACAGCACAGAGGAATCACATTTGTCAATTTAAATATAAAAATACAATTATTCAGTTCCATTTTATTTCTATAGTATTTTATTACAAAGCAGCGTCACAGAAATTACATTCAGGATTTAATCACAAGATTTAAGTCAATTTTACATATAATCAGTGGCAAGAAAAAACTACCTGAGATGATAAGAGGACAAAACCTTGAAGGGAACAAGACTCATAAGGGAAATGTATCATTTTGCTGATTACAGATAAATGAGTCTTTAGGAAGAGTCTGTAAGTGCTTGTTTCATAGTGAGGGTGTGCATTAGTTTTATTTTTTATTAGATTATAATTCATGAACTGCAGATTATTTATAGATTAACTTATATACTGTACATTGTCTGACATAATATGAAGATTCTGTACTTGCCTTTATAAGTGCAACTTATTATGAGTAGGCAACTGCTCACATATTTCATCATTATTATTTAAAGCATCCTAAAAAAATACAAATATAAATCATACTCACATGTTTCACCATGTGTTACAAGTGTGGTTCCATTTTGTTCTGAAGAGACAACACAATGAAATATGATTTCACATATATTCTTATTCAATCATTACTTGTTAAACACTTGTATGTACGAGTTACTGGACCCTGTACTCTTCTATCAGTGGGTCAGAAATGACCAGTGTTAAAATGAATGTGTATTTACGACACTTTTGCCATTTTGGCGGTAGCGTACAGTGAACCTAGATTATAGTGGGCCGGAAACTACTGGCGTGTGATCACGATGTGTATTTTTGAGCTACATTGAAACATGCTAACTAAACTAATGAATACGAATTAAGCGGCTAATAGCCTTATGTTACTGTGCACGATTTAAAAATGTCAGCAGCAAATAAACGGTAATATTCCGATGACTCCGGTTTCTTGTTTTCCTGTCCTCCTGCTTTCTCCAGTTTTTCTCCCCTTTGGCTTTCCATTGCACTTTTGTTCCATTGCTTGTTTTTATGTCTGTGTTCATTAAAGTTATGAGGCGCCGTTTAGGTCTTAAGGCTTCCCAGCACGCGCATCTTAACTCCCGCGAGTTGTGGGTGCTATTTATATCAACGCACTCCGTGTACATGACACAGAATATGACCATGGGGCAGACTACTTTACGACCATATAGGCGTCTTTTAGCGCGGGTAGAAATCCCTATAGAAGCCTGCAGGTTTATGCGATAAACATACAGAGGAAGGCTAGTTAAGATAGTTAAGCTGCACTAACCCAGCATTACTTTTTAAACAAGGTTTCTATGAAATTCTATAGGAAATAAATGCATTTTAATAATAATACAATATAAATTACTAGGATTCGAATGAGAACATTAGAGGGACAGCACATGTTGAAAAATTGGGAGACAAAGTGAGAGAGGGCCGATTGAGATGGTTTGGACATGTGCAAAGGAGAGACAGTGGATATATTGGAAGGACGATGTTAGAGATGGAGCTGCTAGGCAGGAGACAGGGAGAAAGACCAGAGAGGAGACATATAGATGTGGTCAATGTAGACATGCAGGTAGTTAGTGTGAAAGCAGAAGATGCAGGGGACAGAGTGAGGTGGAAAATGTTGACATGCTGTGGCGACCCCTGATAAAAGGGAAAGGCCTAAAGAAGAAAAAGAATAAGATTCATTCACATTGTTGTTGTTGTTGTTGTTGCTATTCATATTCTCTCCAGGACTGCTCCTGTATCTCGGCCCAATCTCAGGTCCAGCCAATCAGCTGTGAGGATCAGTATGAAGACATCAGCGGGTCGTACCTGGTCAGTAAGAATCATAGATTAACCGCATACAATCAAAGACATTACAATGGTAAAATTACAAACAAAAACGTTCTCAGATCCCGACTAGCGATCCTTGCTAATGGAATTTTCAACATTGCCTAACAGAGCTCTTGAGTTCTAGGTGAGTATGTATGGGTCATGGGACCGCTTGGGTGGATCCAATTATGAGAGGTGGAGAAGTTAAATGGGAAAAGTTAAAAATAAAATAATAAAAGCTATACCTGTGGCTAGGCTCGAAGCTAGATCAACCAAGGTGGGAAGGCTAGACACGGAGTGTTAGCTTGCCTGACTACGGAGAAAATGGATACAAATGTAAAGATTGCACCACAGGGATGGATAGCAGAGCCTTCAGCGATTCTGCCGCAGAGTTAGAAGGCAGCATGGAGAGAGAAATGAACCTAACAATAAAATAAAATGGAAAATGGAAAGTAACAAAGCGAGTGGAGACTTAAGGACAAGTGCTAAGGAGTAGCATGCGACCCACGAGCAGCGCTTCCAATAGCATTCTGAAAGATGGAGCACCGAGCAGCTGGCTTCCTGAACATCGCTTCCAATGCACTCGGGCTGCACCGAAAATGTGGCGCAAGAAGGAGAGAGAAAAGTTCAGTCGCACCATAATCTACCATTTTTCCTGCCTCAGATTACCTCTGGTCAAAGATCCTACTTCCTGTCCGCTATTCTATGCAGCGTAACTATGTCCCTAACACCGTAGTAACAGATCCCGGGTCTAGCTTCACAACTGCTTTTATAGAGATTGACCCTGGTGCATCCGTCGGCACCTGATTGCCACTGTCAGGTCATGTGACGTCGTCTTTTTCTAACGAGTGCCTCCAACACCCTCTGGTGGCTGGTGGCGATATCTGACCCTGTACAGTATGAGAGGAGTGTTAGTGAAAACAATGGTAAAACAAATGTTGTACACACTCTCCGTGATATCACACTCCATTTTCCTCCATAAGGATTGTATTGGCTAAAATATGAACGAAATATGAATAGTTATATAGAAATAGCAGTGTGTGTGTGTGTGTGAAACAGAGTAGTGATGGCTCATTCTTTGGAGTTGACGATGACCTCTCCGGCTTGTCCGCGGATCCTGCAGACTATCAGCTGCTCTCGACACTTGGTAAGTCTTTCCCCAAGCATTTATTTTTTTGCCACCAAGCTAGTTTGACTATATCATATACGTAGTGTCACCACACTGCAGTTCCCCACACCACCACTAGAGCCCAGAATCTTAGGTCCCAAGCATTATAGTTGAAAACCACCATTGTCTGTGTGTGGGTTACAGGGCGCAGCCATGTTGAATAGGTGTTGTACTGCTTGCTCAGGGGAACCTGCTGGATGGGTCGGGAAGTGCAGCATCCGTAACATTTAGTACTGTTGTCGCATTATACACATTTGGTTGGGAAACCTAATTGATAAGGTAGAGGGTTGGGAACCAAAAGATCCCCACTCCAGGCAAGTCATGGCTGAAGTGCTGTTGACTGTGTCATCCAACCCCCAACTGTTCATCGTGCACCCCAACTATAATAATCAGTTATCAATTATTATTTTTTTTCATCTTTTGGCTTCTTCCCTGTCACCAGGGGTCGCCACAGCGAGTTAATCGCATTAGGATCTGGCACATG
>JAOUQT010048877.1:0-10867 GCA_025769995.1 Xyliphius kryptos
AAAAAAAAATGTAATACTCTATGTTGTTAAGTATTATTCATTGAAGGGAATAAATTTCTTCACTCGCTCATTCATTAATTCATTATCTTCTGCTTAATCCAACTGTTATGCCAGTCGGTGCCCACCCTGTAACTCTGGGCGCAAGAGCAGGAACAACTCCATCATAGGCCTACATACACTTAGTCAGAAAACATATTAACAGACTAAGGGCCACTTTAGTGCCAATCAAGCTAACGCGCATGTATTTGGAATGTGGGAAGAAACCAGAGTACCTAGAGGGAACCCTAGAAAATGCAAACTCAAAACCGAAATTTCCCAGTTTGTCCCACCTGAGGATCGAACGGTGTTCATTTGTGTTTTGAGACAACAGTGCTACCCTTTGCTCCACCTTGATGCCGGAATTGATTCTAATATTTCACATTGTGAACCAAAACCTAATCACAGACATACAGTACTCATTACAGGCTTAGAGCACAGACTCAGTCTTATTCAGATCAGTTTACTTGTTTATGGAAATAAACACTTAAAATACAAATAAATTACCTGCAAATGGTATAAAACAAATTACAAGTAAAGTTTGAAATCAATAAAAAGTGTGAGAAGTGAGAATGGAAATAAAGATGAATAATAGTTATTTTTTCTTTTATTTGATAGTATTTATGTTTTTAACATCATCAGCATCATTTTAATTACAGGAACAAGGTCATATTCATACACATGTTTCATGTCTTATACACAAAGTCATATAGATATACACACAAGTCAATGACACTTTAGCATTTCCAAGTTACCTAGCATGCATGTCTTTGCACTGTGTGAGCATTTAAAATGTTCTTGCTTGATTTATTCTATATATATATATATATATATATATATATATATACTTTGCAGTGTAAAGTACATATATCAGAAACAATTTTGTACTGAACAGTAAGAGCTAAGAGCTAATGAAGTATTTAGTGTTGCTAGAATGCTAAATTCCCCGAGTAGACCGAAATATAAGCTTGTGCATACAACTAATCCAAATTCCACTTAAAGGTAGGAGACATGGAAACCCTGGTAATCGAACAAAGGACACAATGATTCAAAAGAGTTAAACAAAAGACCACAAGAACATGTCATTCTAAGGTAAACTCTCAGATCATTACTGGACAATGTCAACTCTGAGGGAGAATCTGTCTAGAGCCTTTAACAACACTGACCTCTGCTGAGAATAAGAAATATCACATGCCACATATTAACACTGTAATATGGGTTTACTATTTCTGAATGATTATAGCATATGAGGAACAAGTAAGTTTAGAGAATGAACAGTATGAATAAACTACGTCTATCTGTAATTACATTGCAAGTATTTACTGTACAGAATAGATTCGATCATAATGACGAGCACCAGTAAACTTGTACAGAATTTGAACAGTTGAATAACGCTCCTATTTCAGCTACTTCATCATCACAAAATCAGCTGGACTGGTGACCAAAGTAAAGATGTACACAGTCTCGTCTAGTCCAACAGTTCAGTTATATTACTGCAGGTAAAAATTGTTAGTTAGGCATCAATAAGCAAACAAAATCTTTTATCTCAAATATATAACTTTTGTAATCCTTACCTTGTTTCAGGAAGAGGACACGGGTCTACAAGACGACAAATTATATGTCAGAATGGATTTCGTAACATTCATTCATTCATTCATTTATTCATTCATTTGCTATACCCGTTCAATCCTAGTTTTAGGGCCTCGGGGAAGCCAGTGCCCTTCAGGCAACTCTGGGTGCAAAGACAAGAACAAGCCAAGACGGGTTGCATCATAGGGCACACCGATACACAGTCACACACTAATGGGCAATTTAGAGACACCAATTAACCTACCATGCATGTCTTTGGAATGCAAGAGGAAACCAGAGTACCTGGAGAAAACGTGCGTGAACACAGGGAGAACATGCAAACTCCAATCAGAAATTTCTCAAACCCGGGATCCTCATGCTGTGAGGCCACAGCACTATCCAATATGCCACCGTGCTGATTTCGTAACAGTGAGATAAACATTGACCCTGTTCTGTTCTACCACATGTTCAGACTTGACCTTTAACCCATAGGGAGGCTCATCTTTGCAATGCAAGCCCAAGGACAGTCATCTTAACACAAACAATGATTTTGGTTCTGGCCTACATACATTCATAGTATTATATATTTAAGACACATATTAAACATACATTACATGAGAGTAAAAGTGCTATGGAAACTAGTGCATGATCATCAAAAGTTACTAGAATCTGTCATAATGTTGATTCACTCTGTACTGCATTGTATTTGCTCTGTAAACATTACAAGGCCTGCAAACAGATACAGCTTGCTCAGTCTAATGTCTTATTTGTATTTTGCTCTGCATCAAACTCACCTAATATGCTTGGTGTAACGATGGCCCACTCAGAAAACCCAAAAGACAAGGCAAATGACCTGAAATTCTGCACCACATCCAGCCTAAGTTCTGGCTTTCGCCCTAAAGCATGCATAGAGGATTAAGACAAATGGTCAACAGGAAAAGTAGCTTAGGTATAACATAAGTCCTGTGAGAACATTATGAGCTCACCATAAAGAGCCAGCTGAGTGTATTCTTTGTTCATATTCTTGTATTTTAGGACGATCCCATAATCAGTGTAGTTTGTCTCAACCACCGTAATGTCCTTTTCAATCTTGTGCCCTTTCAATACAGACAACAATGTGATTGAATATATAGTACGGCATATAATATATAAAGATATAATAATTTTAAAAGTACAAACCTGATTCCAAAAAAGTTGGGACAAAGTACAAGTAAATAAAAATAGAATTAAATTATGCGGAAGCTTCAAAATTTATATTTTATTCAGAACAGAATCACAAATGTTTAAACTGAAAAATGTATCATTTAAAGAGATAAAATTAAGTGATTTAAATTTCATGACAACAACACATCTCCAAAAAAGTCTATGTTTACCACTGTGAGACATCCCCTTTTCTCTTTACAAGTCTGTAAACATCTGGGGACTGAGGAGACCATCTGTTAAAATTTAGGGATATGAATATTAACCCATTCTTGTCTAATGCAGGATTCTAGTTGCTTAACTGTCTTAGGTCTTTTTTGTCGGATCTTACCTTTTATGATGCACCAAATGTTTTCTAGGTATGGAAGTTCTGGACTGCAGGCTGGTTAGTTCAGTACCCAGACCCTATTTCAACGCAGTAATGCTCTAATTGATGCAGCATGTGGTTTGGCATTGTCATGTTTGAAAATACAAGGTCTTCCCTGAAAGAGACGGGATGGGAGCATGGATATACCTTTCAGCATTAATGGTGGCCTTCCAGATGTGTAAGCTGTACACACTAATGCAACCCCTATACCATCAGAGATGCAGGCTTCTAATCTTTCATTCGAATGACACGGCGTCCCTGATTTTCATAAAGAACTTCAAATTTTGATTTGTTTGACCATAGAACATTTTTCAGCCATGGCCCAGAGAAGACGTATGCGCTTTTGGATGTTGTTTAGATACCATTTGTTTAGATACAACTATAGTTTTAGCTGGCAGCGGCGGATGGCACGGTGAATTGTGTTCACATATAATTTTCTCTGGAAATATTCCTGAGCCCATTCTGTGAGTTCTAATACAGAAGCATGCCTGTATGTGATGCAATGCCATCTAAGGGCAAGGGCCCAAAGATCACAGTTTTCCAGCCTTGACCGTTACGCACAGAGATTCCAGATTCTCGAAATATTTTGATTATATTACGCACTGTAGATGATTATATGTTTAAACGTTTGCAATGTCACACGCTTTCTGATATCACTCCACTATTTGTCAGCGCAGAATTAGGGGGATTGGTGATCCTCTTCCTATCTTTACTTATGAGAGCTGCTGCTACTTTTGTATAACCAGTTATGTTAATAGACCTAGGAGTTAGAAAAAGAAACATGGACTAACTAACTAGTATCACAGGAAGTAAACCTGCCTCTAGCACATTATTAGTGATTTGTCTAACAGGTTAAACTAAATTACAGTTTTTGTGAAGAAACAAGTTAAAACGTTAATTAGCAGTACTTTTATTTTTTCAAGCTTATAAATTGGCATCACCAAAAGTAAAACTAACCACTTCTAACACACCCAAAGACCTTTTAATGTTTCACTTGTTCTATTCATTTGATTTGATTTGGGCATTTCATTATCTATTGTGGCTAAATATACGGTGAAAAAAACTAACAGGTTCAGTCTTTTGTTTCACCATGAATATAGCGAGTGATGGATTAATTCCAATCCATTTTGCTATTTGTCACATTTTGGTGGTGCTGATTGAGTTTTCTATTTTCCACCACATGTCCCCTTGCTTTTGAGTCACATACAATCATTGACAGAAATGTTACCCACTTAGCCACACTTCCACGCAGCTTCCTAGGCAGCATACTGACTAATAACACTTGTGGTGACAAAATGTGCTCTCCATCAAACGGATCACAATAGTCAGGCAGAAATAAAAAGCCAGAGAGGCTGTGTATGTTCTCCCTGACACGTGCTATGTTGGTTTTTAAAGTGCAATATAAAAGTCACCCTATTGTGCTAGTCTTTTCTTCTCCCCAGCTAATTGTGTCTCATTCGAGCCCTTTATAACGCAGCACACTTATGCCTTAGAGAGTAAAAGGGTGGCAGAGTGTGTAAGGGAGTTGGGGGAAGAGGCCGGATTTGCACACGTGCACATCACAATGAGTTTGTCGGATTAAAGAAGAAAACAAAAAGAAGAGTAATTAGACCATGTTAGCAGCTGCACACAGATCCGATATTTTACTGTACAGGCACACAGATCACACACACTGCCTACTTCCATATGCCTCCTACCTACTTTATAAACAGAAACTACTAGAGTTATATGGATGAACATTTGTCTGGGATAATGTAAAGTCACAGTGATAGAGAAAAAATCAGAAATATCAGGAATCTATACAAATCCATTAGCGACTGTATGCTGAAAAAAATGGAATCACTGCATATTGCCTAAAAAGACTAGAAATACATTTCGAAACTCATTTCATTAAACTCTTTAAATACTGTATCTTATAATCTTATATCTTAAAATAATCTTATAGGCATCAAACTGTATATTACATTAGTCTCTAGTCATTAGTATTTATTACCTGGGAGGGTACAAATATTTAAGTCTTTAGGTACATTATTGGTTTATGCTCAATTTGTTATGTCATTTGCTGCAATAACATTTGGATAGAGATAAGATGAATGAGCATCCCAATCTCTTGTCTGCTGTTGCAGCCCTGGGGAATCAGACCCCTGTTTATAATGCTCCCGGCTCCCAGTGTTCGCACGGCTTTTCACCAGGTACTTGAGTTACCTCCTGCAAGACCTGCATGCTAGGTTAATTAGTGTATCTAAAGTGGACCTTTGAGTGTGAATAAGTGTGTGTGCCCTTTGATGAATTGATCCTGCTGTTGCGCCCAGAGTTGCCCAGTGGGCACCGGCTGGCCCACAAACACCTGTGGATTAAGCAGAATAAAATAAATGTTTCACTGTAAAAATTGTGCACACTTGGTGGAAACACTTTAGAGACCTTCATTTCTGAATTTGAATTTTAAACTTAACTAAATATAAAAGGACTTAATATTCACATAACATTGAGGTAGGCATGGTGGTGCAGTGAGTAGCTCACAGGAAGAATGTACAGGGTTTGATTACTGGGAAGATAGTCTGGGTCATGGTCTTGGAGTTTGCATGTTCTTTCTGTGTCCATGTTGATTTCCTTCCACAATGCAAAGATATGCATGCAAGGCTTTTAAGAGATTCCAAATTTCTTCCTCCAACGCCTTAAATGTAATATGAATGTAACCTTATATTATATATTATTTACAATAAAAGTACAAGGCTTCATTAGAAATATCTCCATATATTCATCTTATTTGTAACTGTAATGTAAAGAATGAACCAGGATGAGTATACAGATTCCAACCTGGAGTATATCTAGTGTTCATTATCTAATTGGTTTCTTGGAGAACTACACATGTTCCGCTAGAAACATTAGAAGATTACTATCCTTATACTTATACTGATTACAAATAGGACAGATGTTTGATAACGGAAACTATACAATATTGTAACCAGTTATATTTAATATACAGTATATAGTTATTCATATACAATATATCAGTATACTGTATGGATGTTAGTACTTAGATTTTCCCCTTATAAGAAAGTCTTATTACAATTCTAACGTGACGTTGTATTTATGTGTTTCAGTCACAGTGGCTATTCATGCCCTGATATGTCTCCTAATCCGTTAGCATTAGGCTTATACACAGATGAGGATAAAGTCTTGTTAAGGAGGTTAAAGACTTTATGGCTGCACACTGGGGTGCCTATTGAAATGCATCCACTTCAACTCCCGGTATAATTAGTGGTCAGGGCTAATTTACAGTAAGGGTGGGGCAATTAGAGAAATGAGGCGGTCAATTGGGGTTCATGAGTGATGATGGGGCAAATTAAACACATGGCACATTCGTGTACAGTCTGGCATCTTGTACAGTTTCCCCCAGTGCCAAATGTTCTCTAATTGCATCCACAGATGCTCTTATGTAAAATTTTTAATGGCAGAGGGTAATTGTTTATTAGTACACTTTTTTTTATAAAAATAACTGTCATGCTAGACAAAAAATATCTAACTGGCAGAGCTGAGCTTCATCCTGATCATTATTTCAATCATATATTAACTAACATATCTAATTTTAATGCACATCACATATTTTTGCACCATAACTACATTTTAAAGATCTAGTGTATCCGACACAAGTTATAAATAACTAGAAAGTCAATATTTTGTGTTCTTTTTCTCTAAAAAGTGTCCAGCTGTGCAGTTCTGTATTTTATGGTAAGATTAACTGAGTATCATGGAGAATCACAGTCTCCGCTACGTATTTTTATGTGAAATGTAAAATTGTACTTTGTGTTCTTTACTGACATACAATCATATTTTTATATTGTGTATTGGAAAAATAATCATAAATCACTCATAAAAACAAAGATCTCTACAAAATTGTGCTAAACAAAAAAGAATAGAGTATCTACTTTTGCACAGGAAAGTAGTTATGAATCAGATACCTGTATGTCCTAATATATTGGTATAGCTGTTATGATAGTAAGAGACATTATGTCCATAGACAGAGTTGATCTTCATCCTGATCATTATTTCATTTCATTTTTAGCTAATTTTAAAGCACTCTACAAATGATTAAAACATAATTGTACATTCACGATCTACTTTATAAGAAATTTGATGACTTGTTGAATCGAATTCCTGCGAATGGTGCGGTGGACGTTTTTTATTCATAGCCATTAAGGTTCACAGTGCATCAGATCAGCTAAAAGTTCCTCTCCTTAAAAGATTGTCTAATCTCCATGACCTGAGGCAACGACTAAATAACCTGCCTTTCTTAACCTGGTACATTAAGCTCCTCTCTAAAGTGTCCCTGCCATTCTTGTGCGAGTAATTGGTGTCCATGAATATGAAATGCTCCTTTAAACAATGTGAAGATACAAAAAGCTTGAAATGTTTCCTCATTTCCATGACTTGAGTGTAGGACAGAGAGAGACTTTAGGAGAGACGATGTCGAAATCACACCAATATTGTGAGGAAATGTTTATAATTTAGTAATTATTCATTCATCTTGATTGTAATTGTAATTGTTGAATGCTGTCACTTATGAAGATTAAGTAATATATTTAACATTTTTCACCTCTCTTGCACCATTTTGGCTAATGTTGACTAATGATTTCATTCATGTGATGATATTACTGTAATAATACTCATAAGAACATACTATTTTATATTAAATTTATCGTAAACTTTAAGGAAAATTTGAGAGCAAATTAAACCTGATGATGTAAACTGATGTAATGTAGGACTCACAATGCTATATACAACTCACAACATGTATGTATTATACAGTACAAGCTCAGTACCCTGTACTTTTCAATATTAGTTAAAATTTTACATTTTATTTTTAACATTTTTATTTCCAAACCTTACTTTTCCTGCAAAGTGCTAGAGCAAAGTACTAACAATGTTTGTAAAGAAAGTGATGCATTACATAACAGACCATGTACAAAATCCATAGCAAAGGCTGTAGCTGCAAAAAATAATAAATTATAAGAGTCAGAATCTCCATAAGAATTGAAAAAACTGTAGAAATGTATTATTATACAGTACTAAAAGGTGTCTAATGGGTGGTGGTGACGACTCAATGCTTAAAGGCTCTGTGTACTGGTTGGGATCACGGTGATTCAAGCCCTACAAGATGCTACTGTTGGGTCCTTGAGCATTGCCCTTAACCTTACTTAGTTCCTTTGATAAAATTATTGTACTGAATTGCTGTGAAATATAGTATGTCTACATACACTTGCCAGGCACCTTTTTTAGGTATACCTGTACAATCTACTGGGATTTTCACACACAAGCATCTTTAGGATTGACAGAGTATGGTCAGAAATATCCAGGGAGAGGCAGCTGTGTGAAACAAAATGCCATGTTGATTTGAGAGGTCATAGGAGAATGGGCATACTGGTTTCTGAAAAGAAACTGGTTAAAAAGGAAACAGTAGCTTAAAGAATTAATGCCGTTCTGAAGGCAAAAGGGGTTTTCCTACCAAGGTATACTTAATAAAATGGCAGGTGAGTATATGTTACAAATGCAATTTGAATGTAACATTGCTTTGAAAATTAATAAGCATGTTCTACATAAAAAAGTATTTGGTGTGTATTTTTTCCTTAAACATGATCTTAAACAATCAGTAAGTTTACAGAACATCTTCGATATTGTTCTACAGTTCTGGAGAATTTTACTGCCACACGTGCTTCAGGAAAACACAGCACCCTTCATATTTGGCTGAAAGTTGATCTGTTATCTTAGACAATGTGTGGCAAAGACACATTTTTGTATATAGGCCTTTTTGTTGGACAAGTAATGTTTGGAAATATACGATCATTATATACAGATTTATTAATCATAATTTACAAAAATAGGAATCATTAGAAACATTTTATATTGAAAAATAAATAAAATGGAGCCTATAAGACTTTTGCATAGCACTGTAGACTATATTGATTTGTTAAGCCAGATTCCTGTATATCCTGTACAATTATGAGATAAAGTGTTCGTGAATGAGGTGATCTGATCCTGATACAGTATGATTGACAGGTTAGAATCTCCCTGTTTAATTAATACCTCAGCTACTGAAGTCTAGAGAATAAGGAAAAAGGGAGGATGGGGAGATAAGTGCATGAAGGGGAATTTAGGTGCCACTCAACGTCTTTCTCCCCAAGTTTACAGTAAACACAGAGTCGTCTCAGCCTCTTCCCAACACTCAGGAGATGGAAATGAGAAAAGCACCTCGAGCTCTTTTGTCTCTTTAAAGTCCTTCGTGTTGTTTAAGGGCCGTTTCATATTCATGGATGCCAATTATTCACAGTTGGTTTTGACTAACCCAGTAGGCATAACAAAGAGTACGGTGAAGGAAACACTTTTTCATGGCTTGACTATTATCAATCTGGATACATTTTCTAATATATCATTATTGTAACATGCTATCAAAATATAAATTTTACTTATAATGCAGGAAAGTATACAACCACTTATATTGTCCACTTATATTTATACCTCGGAAACTTCTCAGTAGACAAAATGTTTTTCCACATTTTCTAAACGCATATTAATGTGTTTTTGGATCAATGATGTGTGACATGGTGGCGCAGTAGGTAAAGATGTCACCTCACAGCGCCCACATTTGATTCTGGGGTGAGACAAGCCTCCAGTTTCATCCCGAAGTCTATGACTTCTCTAAGACAAGTTAGGTTAGGTTAATTGGTGTCTCTAAAATGGCCCATAGTGTGTGAATATGTGTGTAAATGTGTGCACTGGCTGTCTCATGACACCATGTGGATTACGTGGAAGATAACTGATGAATGAATGAATGAATGAATGAATATATTTATGATCATTACAATAATGTTTAATGAGACACCATTGGTTAATGATGGCTTTTTTAATTTATTGAATTCATTGGCTTCATTGAAAACTTTTTGACTTTATTTTATCAAACACTTCAACAAATCATATACATAGTTTATTCTTTTACTGTATAATTCATGTGTATTACTAGTAATGTAGTACTTAACTATTGCATACAGCATTTAATGCCAAATGAAGTCATTGTTTTGAGAAAGTTGGCTGTTACTAACACTACCAGCTTTTTTCAGCAGTTGCTCTACCACCTACGCTATCCAGGCGGCAAACAGGTTGTTCATTAATGAAAATAAATGTGTCCCCTGCAGAAAGCGAATAACAAAGTTAGAAAAATAAAGACCCTGGTGTTAAACTGTCGACCTCTGACTGAGCGTGATGATTCCTACAGCTTTGCCATGAGTTTATGCATTCTCTTACAAAGAGGATAAAGATAAAGACATATTAAATGTCAAAGGAGAACTGGTGTCTTTTACTGTTCCTCACAAAGACGTTAACAAATATAGTAACACATATGCAGTCACAGAGAGAGAAAGACACCCTGTGGCTGATTCTGTAGCTCAGAACACAAGCAATACAGTTTAAGAAGTAAACCAACCGGCTTGAACTTACGGAACTGTAAACGGAAGTACTTATTTTATGGACAGATCAAATACAAGCTCTGATTTCTGTCTACTGGATCAGGTATACATTTTTTATTCTATTTGGTGTTTTATGACTAATTTTTGGAAACCACTACTTCATATACAGAGGTTAGACAATGAAACTGAAACACCTGGTTTTAGACCACAATAATTTATTAGTATGGTGTAGGGC
>JAOUQT010048896.1:0-21170 GCA_025769995.1 Xyliphius kryptos
TCACACAGCACATCATCAGGGAGATCAAGTTGGTCCAGATGAAACGGTGAGCTGCGTTAAGACGACCTGCCTGTCCTCGTGGATTCTGGCGTCTTCTAACACGGCGTCTTTGATTGAGAAAAAAAAATCTTTGCACAGCAGCCATGTTCATCTCATACGCACCAGTGTCAGCGTTCCTCTTGGTAATTTACAGGTGTACAGAATTGATCGGTGAATTTGATTGGTTAAGGGATAATGAGCTTATTAAGCCAATGTGTAACATTTAGAAATAATATATGTAGTCCTATTACGACTGACAATTAATTAAATTGTGTTATTTATATTTTTATGTCAATAAGTAGCATTATTGTACTTTAAGCAACTTAAACTGTTTATTTTACGAGTTTACAATGATTTCAACTCATACATTTATGCGCAGGATTGATCTAAGGACCTTCATAGTGGTATGCGGTAACGGTACTACACCAAACAATACACGCAAACACGTTTATACTAGAAGTATACTGACAACATCATTCAAGCGGTTGGACGTGTTGTCTGTTAACGTTGGATGTAACGAATTACGCTTTCAAAAGTAATTTTAAATGTTCATGAATTTATGTTTGTAAACATACGTGTGTAGTTGTAAAGCATAGAACAATTCTCTCACCATAGAGGTAGCATGAGGCAGTGTCTACAACCTGCAGAAGTTGCTCAGGTAGTGCAGCTTATTCAGGATGGCACATCAACGTGAGCTGTGGCAAGAAGGTTTGATGTGTCTGTCAGCACAGTGTCCAGAGCATGGAGCAGATACCATGGAGCAGATGCCCAGGCGTTGTAGGGAAGTCATACAGGCATGTGGAGGCCACACAAACTACTGAGCATCATTTTAACTTCCATTTTGATTCCAAATGTGCTGACGTAAGAGTGGGGGTGTAAATTGGAGGTGTCTCAATACTTTTGTCCATATAGTGGAGCACAGAGCTTCAAAGTTTCATTATTACAGATCACCATCAGTCTGAATCGATACAGCTGATCAGAATGCTGTAAAGAATCAATGGTGTCGATTTTCTTATGTTTTGAAATGGTCAACTTCTCAGGTTTTCTTTCTTTTTTTAAAGCCTTTTTTAGGTGCACTAGATATGTGAGTGTACTCTTAGAAAGCAGTTTGTGACCTGTTGTAAATGAGCTGTATTAATGTTTATTTGGTTATGTTCTTTAAAGAAACCTATTTAAAGCAATCGTCTAATTTGTGTCTCAGTAGAGAGAAGAACTTAGTGGATTATAATCAGAGGTGGAGAACTGTAGATTAGTGTTTACAAGATGTCCTGGTGGATATGAAAGAGGACGTCTTTGTAACTGTAAGTATAAATCAGATTTTAATCTAAAACTTGGATAAGCTTAGAAATATGACATCCTTCATCAGAGACCTGATGGAGTAAAGTGGCACCAGGACTCATTCACGACCCTCATAATTAAACACAAGGCTCTGTTTCCAAACGACGGATGGAATACGGATTGATTTAATAGATCCTGCAAAACAAACATTAGCTCATCCAAGTTTAACAAGTCTGATTATGCGTATGGTTACAAAGACGTCATCTTACATACATCAGGACATCCTGTATACACTAATCTACAGTTCTCTCTACTACTGAGACACAAATTAGTCAATTGCTATAAAATATGTTTCTGTAAAGAACCTAACCAAAGAATAAATATTAAAAAAATCTAATTTACATTAGGTCACACACTGCTTTCTAAGAGTACACTTACCTATCTAGTGCACTTAATAAAAAAAGAAAACTTGAGAAGTTTCAAAACCATTTCAAAACTCTTCACTTCATCCTGATCAGCTGTATTGATTCAATAAAAAATGTCTGTATAAAACGATCTTCAGATGTCTGTATAAAATCTGATATCTGCTCACATTAGAACTAAAGTAATACAAAGAAACCCACTGCTGCTGCTGTTGTTGCCCATCTTACTCAGAGCTGAATGTGTTGTGCATTGTAAAATTCTGTTTACTATAGTTGTACAAAGAGAGTATCTGAATTCCAGGAACCTTTCTGTCAGTCTATTCACCTCTCTTATCCACAAGGTGTTTCAGCTACATAGCTGCTGCTCACTAAGCGCTTTCTCTTTGAAGTATCATCTTGAGGAACTCCACAAACTGCTGGTAAGGTCTAAGGCCTAGTCCACACGTAGCCGGGTATCTAGAAAAGCAAATACAATTTTATGCAATTGGAGCTTTTATCCACAAGAAAACAGTTTTACGTCACTTAAAACGATTAATAATGAAATCGGGCAAAGTGGAAATTTTGGAAAACCTCGTTTTTGTGTATGCGTGTGTACTTGTAAAAACGGTGTTTTACTATCTTAAACGTCACTGTTTGAGACAAATAATGCAACTATGACATCATACATGCGACTGCTGTTGATTTTGCGTTTGATGAACCAGAGATGTGCTGCTTCTTACATTAATTTAGACAATTTTTGCTTGTTTATTTTTACAAACCCAATTGTTACAATGCATTAAGGGGCACAGGAAAAGGAAAATTTGGAGGTTGAATGTTTTACCTCATGGCGCCATGTTTCAAACCTTACGGAGGGATTCTGATTGGCTGACAGATTTAACATTTATGCACTTGGAGTATGGCATATTTGTGTATGGCATCAGAAGGGTTCCAAAAGTTTTGAGAACTTAAAAACTCGTAATTCGTAAGCAAAAAATGTCTATTTTCTTCGTTGCACATTTTTTCACTCGCGCTTTTTTTGCTTGCGCTTCTCATTTTTTCGCTCGCGCTTCTATCTATCGCCCCCTCGCATCTAAAAATTTCTCACGTTCGATTTATGTATTTAGGACCTGTTTTAACGGGTGGGCGGGATCTAGACAGTAATTGGCTGCTCGAGAAAAATCCAGCCCCCCCGGCCATGCTACACTATGACAAATTGTGGATTAACACATTTTAAAAAGTGGGACTGGAAAATAAAATTAAAATAGCTGGTAGAAGTAAACAAACTCTCCACTTTTTTCAAAAACAAAACACATTTCGCGCATATTCGCTGATGTCGCTGGATGTGTAGCATGGCTGTGTGGGCTGGACTTTTCTCAAGCAGCCAATTACTGTCTAGATCCCGCCCACCCGTTAAACTGGGTCCTAAATACAAAAATCGAATGTGAGAAATTTTTAGACCCGAGGGGGCGATAGAGAGAAGCGCGAGCGAAAAATGTGTAACGGAGAAAATAGCTTACGAATTCTGTTTTTAAGTTCTCAAAACTTTTGGACCCTTTCTGATGCCATATTTGTGCGGATTCATGTCAATAAAACGTTAAAAACGTTCACGTGTGCTTGATAGTATTTTTGAAAATGATGTGGAGGAGATACCTGTTTTAATAAATACTACGTGTGGACTAGGCCAAAGTCATGTGACCAAAACACTCACTGCCAGTTTCATTTCAAAATTGATGAAACACCAGGAGAGAAAAGCATCATAAACAGGTTGATGTCTCTACCAACATGCACTGTGTGATCGACATATTGTGCATGTCCGCTGTAGATTGATAGCCCAGCACCCCAACCATGGAGCCCTCCCCCCACACCTTAATACATTAATATGCACACTAAATATTGTACTATGTAATTGTGTGAAATACTTCAACTCTGAGTTTAAGCGAGTTCTATGTTTGCAGTTCCTCATTTAATTAACCACCTGAGACAAATATTCATGAATGTATTCATTATGTGTAGGATTCACATTACTGACACTGACTCACTCTGTGCGAGGCTCTGAGTGGATCTGCTGCTCAGGGCTCCAAAAGAAAAGACTGAAGTAGAATGCATTTTAAATTCAGTGCTTACGGCTCAAGTATTCGATTTCCACCAGATGCACTCGACTGTTTTCAGGTTCCGTATTTACTTCACTGTGATTTTCCCTGAATATTTAAATCCACTCTCACAGTCCGATAAGCACGAGCAAATAAAATAGTTTGATGTGCGCTTTTCAGAGATCATTTGATTTTTATAAGCCTATCAAAAAAAGTTGAATGTACAGTTACATGTGGTGTGTGTGCTGGTGTGTGTATGTGTGTACATTAACAATTGCTCTTATTAAAACATTATTTGTTTGATTGTTTTGCAAAAACTCTTGTTTTCTTTATTTTACTGATTAGTGAATGCTAAGAAATGGTAAATGATCATGTTACGTAGAGTACAAATGAAGCAGAATGACATTTTAATTTAAAACCTTTTTGTCACCGGAATATAAATGTGCACTAGCTAAAGTGATCTAAACTGGAAACAGTAAGACATTCTGTGGATAATGGATAATGTTATCAAGCCAGAAGTTGAAATAACACATGGCATCTATTGTAATCTAGAATTTTTGGAGTTTCAACTACAACTAATTTTATGTTGAGTTTTGTGGATGAGCGTTTCCACATTTTACCAACTTAAAATGTTCTGGGTTTTTTTTCTATTTTGTGTGTTCATTCATTCATTATCTTCCGCTTATTTCTTTATGAGGGTTGCGTGGGGTGGTTCCCCATGCCCATCGAGGGGAGAACGTCTCCGGCGCTGGGCAGACACACCCAGGACAGGGTGCCAATCCATCCCTAGGAACACACTCATTCACACAGCCACACACACACACATACAAACATTATACAGGGCAATTTAAAGTATTCAATTTACCTCGAATCTATGTTTTTGGGATGTGGGAGGAAACCGGAGTACCCAGAGGAAACCCACGCAGACACGGGGAGAACATGGAAACTCGACCCAGATTGGGATTCGAACCGGGAATTCCCAGCGCTGAGAATCAAACGTGCTAACCACTAACCCACCGTGTCGCCCAAGATATATTCATGTATATAAAATTAATGGGACACTGTATGTAAAAAGTCCAATAGTGTTTGTGTGTGTCATACCCTCCATTCTACCTGCGCACCAATCGCTATCAAGATAACACATGCCCAGCACCCAGCATCATCCCTTCAACTGTACCAGTGTGGGAATCGCTATAGAGATGGCACCTTATATTATAGATAATACATTATAGTGCTTTGTTTGAAAGTCATATATAAATAAATATATTATAATATAAATCAAAAAGCACCTGTATATGTAAAGTGTCGATGTCCCAAAACATTTCTCTATATGGTGTACCAAACTCCACTTTGTCATATTGTATAAAGTGGAATTTATTATGTGCACTAAACCATACAGCCAGTTTGACTCTCTCAGCTCTGTGTATGTTGTGAGTCTGAGCAAGACTTTTTCTGATGTGATGAGATGTGATCTTTGGAATTGCAGTAAAGATTTGCAAGCTTCCTGATTGGCTGATTGGACTCTGCTTTGTTCCCGTCAACATCAGCAGATGGAACTGTTTGATGAAACAGAACAGCAAAAAAATAAAAGGGCTGATGGGGAAAAAATGGAAATTGACTGCATGCCACTTAACTGCTGCCATTCTGATGGAATGAACAATAATCCAGTCCAATAGACAGTAAACAATTTCGGAAATGTAATCTATTAAGCAGACAGCATTCATAAATATAACAATATTAATAATGATTATTAATTTGAAATTGTTATTGGTTGCTGTTTTTGTCGTGGTTCTTGTTATGCAGAGAAGTAATGAGAGTCAAGTTCCTAAGGGAGGGTATTAGCATGTGCCTAAAATATTGGTAAATATTGGCTAAAAAAACACCTTTATGTGGAACATGTGTCAGAGGTGCCACGGGCACCTGATTAGTTTATTTAGTTTCCTTGTTTAGTGATTATTGGTTTTGTCGTTCTATTGGTTCGTTTCTGTCACGTGATCGTTTTCCCTCATGTATTTAGTTCTGTGTTTCCCAGTCCTCCGTGTACGTCCTCGTTTATGTCACCCCGCTTTTGCGTATGCCTCTGTGTGTTGTGTCTCTTTGTGAAATAAATTCCCCCCGCTTGACTCACTGGTGTTGCCTGGCTCCCTACGGCGTGTTCGTGCGCCCTCTGCTCTGCGCATGCGTTTGCGCAGCCGCGTTCCAAGGCGTGAGCGGAGAGTGACAAAATGTAAATGTATTACTGTATCATTGCAGCGGTTGCGCACACCTCTTTAACATTAGTCTCAGTAATCTCTGACCGCTTGAAATGACCATCTTTAATGCCAAAGGGGATAACTGTTCTAGAGACGGATCGTTTAGCGTTAGCCAGCATTTTGAGGTTCGCCCTGATGTCTTGAGCCCTGACCCAAGGAATGCAATGGACTACTTGCTGGTGTCTCTAAGGCGGTAGCTTTCTAAACGTGTCGTGAATACAAATGCCCAGTCGAGAATCTTTTAATTTAATAATTTGACAACATTTAATATTCTAACTACACAGAACAAAATTTATTTATGCAATTTACATGTAATCTATGCAATGAGGTTCTTAATAAATCATTAAGTTATTTTGAGAAGTGACATCTTGTTCAAAAGCAATAAATACTAAAAAATAAACTTTATTCAGAGTTTTACTTTATATTTGCAACATATATAGCGTGTTTTTACTCACTTTTTCCTATTTCAAAAAAATGATGAAAGGCAAATATTACACAGAGACTTGAAATGTGGATTTTTGTTAATTGTGTTCAAGTTTCTAGGTTTTTTAAATAAATTGTTCACCCGAAATTTACTGTTTTTCAAAAATAAATATTTGGTTTGTATTCTATCATATTGAGTCGTGACTTAATGATGAGAAAATGTGGGTGCCAGGCTGAGAACAGTTAAAAACTCTTGATTTAGACGTGACAGAGTATTGGAAAGTGTGACGCTCGGCGTGTCAGAGCCAAAAAGGCGCCCGCAGCGGCGAGGCTGGAAGGAGCAGGCTGCCAGGCGAGGGTGATTAAGGGATATTTTATTGAGTGTCGCGGAACGCGCAGACACATCGAACAAAGAGACACGCGAACGTACAACTACCAAACAAAGGCATTCACCGACAGAGATCAGACGGGAGAAACAAGGATAAATAACCAACGAGTCTCTGTCACATGTAAACGAAAGCCAATGAAAAAAGGGGACAGTTAATTAACTAATAGAACACAAATTGAAGTTAATTAACTTAAACAAAAGGGAAGAAGCGCCGAGCTTCTTACACCCAGCAGCTGAGCTCCACAATACAAACCTCTCTGATCTCAAGCATTGCCATTTATGTCCCATACTGTTCTGCTGCTCAGCACGCCTGATGGTTGATCCCATGTCCACCAGATCTGTTACCTGCTTTTTGTTCTGCATGGTGGCTGCTTTTGGAATGGCACATTTAAAATGTGGTTTTAATTGCTCTGGTACAAGGTACTATAGAATGTGTATCTGTTTGTGTGTCTGTGTGTGTTTAAATATATTTTGTCATTTCATGGGATGCTTTAATTTAAGAACGAAACCCTAATTTGGTGTCTTTTTAATGAATGAGTGATTATGGAAGCAGGCATGTGATGTAATAGTAGAAAATCCAGATATTGTCAAGGTACTTAATTAATTAATTGATTATTTCAACTTTATTGTAATTGTTTTGTACAAGTATAAGACAATTAAATGCTGTTTGCATCAACCAGAAGTGCAAAAGTAGAATTGTGCAGAGATTAAATCCAAATTAAGGACCAAGTTTTTAATACAATTCCATAGAACATTGTTAACCAGGCACTGAAAAACAGCTGGAGAATTAAAAAAAAAAACTGATAGGTGTCACAAAATATTCATATTGGGATACATGACATTATATAAAATATATAACATTACAACAGTTGAAAAGATTCAGCTTGGTAAAACTTTACAAGGATCTGAGCATTAGACAGAGAAATTACAAAATTGTGCTGCCAAAGCTTACCTAACATCAAGGAGAAGAGGGCGAAGAGGTTAGAAGAAAAATCTGTGTTATAATAAATTGTAATTTGATAGGTGACATATTGATAGTCACAGTACACTGTGTGCAGAATTATTAGGCAAATAAGTGTTTTGATCACATCATCATTTTTATACATTTTCCTACTCCAAGCTGTATAGGCTTGAATGCCAACTACCAATTAAGTAAATCAGGTGATGTGCATCTCTGTAATGAGATGGGGTGTGGTTTAATGACATCAACACCCTTTATAAAGTGTGCTTAATTATTAGGCAACGTCTTTTCTTTTGGCATAATGGGTCAAAAGAGAGATTTGACGGACTCTGAAAAGTAAAAAACATGTGAGATGTCTAGCAGAGGGAGGCAGCAGTCTTGAATATGCCAAATTTTTGAAGCATGATCACTGAAGAATCAAGTGTTTTATGGCACAAGAAGTGTGTTTACAAACAAAAGCAAAATAACTGCCAAGAAAATCAAGCTGCTATTTGCCACAAGTTTTGGCATATTTCAGAGCTGCAATGTTACTGGAGTATCAAAAAGGTGCATGATACTCAGGGACATGACCAAGGTAAGGAAGGCTGAAAAAAGACCAGCTTTGAAGAAACATAAAATGGCAAGACAGATTTTTCTAAGGTTTGATGGACTGATGAAATGAGAGTGACCAGAGGGGCCAGATGGATGGGCCCAAGGAGAGCTCCATTCCAATTCAGACACCAGCAAGGTGGAGGTGGGGTACTGGTGGAGGTGGGGTACTGGTATGGGCTGGTATCATCAAAGATGAACTTGTGGGACCTTTTTGGGTTGAGGATGGAGTGAAGATCAACCCCCAGACCTACTTCTAGTTTCTGGAAAACACCTTCTTCAAGCAGTGATACAGGAAGAAGTCAGTATCATTCAAGAAAAACAGGATTTTCATGCAGGACAATGCTTCATTACATGCATCCTAATACTCTACAACGTGGCTGGTCAGTAAAGGTCTAAAAGAAGACATTGCCCCTTGTTCACTTGATCTGAACCCCATAGAGAACCAGTGGTCCCTCATAAAATGTGAGATCTACAGGGAAGGAAAAGTCTTAGCTTAATAGCCCAGCATCTTAACCACTAAGCTACAACTTACATTAAGGTGTTATTAGTGTATGTTTAACAGCATCTTTTGAAATGAACAAGCTAACATTGAAAATAACCTGAAAAAAAATGAAATGATTTACACTACATTTAGTTCAGTCATACATAGTGTAGCACGACTGAAAATAGTTATAAAAGAATAAATCATCTCGAAAAAGTAAAAGTTACTGTAGGGAAGATGTATTTTAAACTAAAAACTACGGTAAAATTTAACTAAAGATGGAAAATGAAACTAGTCCACCAAGCTAAAATAGTAGTACATGAAAATATTCCTCGCCTTTACTTTTATTTTTGTCTTTGTTATTTTGTAGAATATCCTGGCCCTAAACCCACGAGTGAAGACCCATGCCATGCTCTATTCCACTGCAGCCAAGAAAGCCGAGAAGAAACATTGGAAAAGAAACCCAGAGAGAGGCTGTGATGTGAGTCACCTCTAACCTTAACTTACCACACGCTGCAATGTCAAGCTACTGCATATATACTGACCTGCTTACAATCAGTAACTGTACAGTTTTGAGATTTTACAAGGGGTATTATTTTAGATGATTTTTACTGCCCTGACCTGCTCTGTTGTAGTGATGTGATGTGGCTGTTCTGAACCTTTTTTCATTTGCTATCACAGAGAGTAAGACACAATGTAGTAAGACACCATATCTACAATAAAAAGTGTATTCTGTTCAAAAAGCCAAACACATACACATGAATGCACTGAATTGTAAACTGATTACTGTTTATTTCTAAGACCCTTGATAAATAATAGAATTTATATAATATAAATATACTATAATTTCTTTTTATCGGAACACACAATCCAAATAAAAGAATACATAAATACACGCATAAATCATTAAATGTTTCCTGGAATATATCATGCTTATTTTGCCTTCATACTATTATTTTCCAGAGTGAGGCGACTGGTAAGAGCAGCCAAATGGATCACTATTACCAAAAGTCTTCAAAACTGCATTTAGACTCACTATAACAATAATTTAGACTCTGGGTTTACAATCAGTATAACAGACTTTTGTTCCACAATCTTAATTGCACAGAGCTGCTGGGACTTGGAACATTGTTCTTAAATGAAAACTAAATTAAGCTGGTGCACAACAAACACTTATGGTGGGTTTGGCAGGAAAAAACAGAACAAGGATTGTCATGTAAAAAAAAATAAATAAAAAAAATAAATAAATAAAAAATATATATATATATAAAAAAATAAAGGGAACACTAAAAGAACACATCCTAGATCTAAATAAATAAAAAATTTATTTAAAAGATATATTCAGTTGAAAATCTTTATGTAGTAGATAGTGGAATGCATTGAGAACAAAATAACATAAAAATTATCAAAATGTAAATCAAAATTATTATCCCATGGAGGTCTGGAAGTTACATTGTGTTGTTTAAGTGTTCCCTTTATTTTTTTGAGCAGTGTATATACAGCATATACTGCTCAAAAAAATAAAGGGAACATTAAAAGAACACATCCTACAGTGTATATATATATACACTGTGTATATATATATCAACACATCCTTGAGCAGTGTAATTATATATATACATTTTAATAGTGTATAGTGTATGAATAATAATTTCTTTGTAGGGTCTTCAGTATTAAACACTACATTTATTTTTTTTTATAAAATGTGTTTTATGTATTTCAGAGACTCTGTAATGAATGAACTGGAATGACAGTGATTTAAATGAAAATAGGCCCCCAGTTTTTAAGATTTGGCCGATAGTTTGGGGACAGATTACCAATGAAAAAGGATGTTCCACTGTACATTAAAAAAAAAATTAATGCTCATCTAATTTTGTACTATTATCTTGAAAAAAACAGAGAGAGGCAGGAGTCAAAGCAATCTCGTTCCCATGATAACAACCATTCCCTTACTGGTTCCCGTTCTCTTAAAATTTAATGATGATCTTGGCAAAGGTAATAAAAAGGAAAAAAAATATCAGTTTCCTAAAAAAAGGTTTTAAACTCACCTTGCTATGTTTAACCCTAGAACACTAACGTTAAAATTAGTAATGCCATTACTAACGTTGGGTATATTTTACTTGGAATAAAATTCCATCCATTAAAGATGTTATTTCTCATCACTAATGTCGGCTGAAATTTATCATGCCTTTTGTAAAAAAACATAGATGGGAGAGGGGAAATCAAGCATACAATTAATGGCATCAATGAGTGCCCTGAAGCTCCCCAAAGTCCCATGCAACTCAAACAGCGGCAACACAATGAAAATCACATGACAAAACTTGCATTGGCGTTCTAGGGTGTTTTTGGATGGTATTTTTTTATAAATAAATTAGTTCAGTTTGTATTCCATAAAAGTGAGAACAGTGAGAACATGTAGTACCAGTGTGTCAGACAGCTTACTTACTTTGGTCCTTGACCACCTTCTGGTAGGTTTCCCACCATATTGATGAGTTTCTCTGTCCAGTCTCCAGCCTTACGGATGTGTACACTGAAGAACTCTTCCTCTGGAGCTGAAGTCATTGTAAATGGATGCCATTCCAGTTTGGAAATATCTGGACAGTTGAGAAAGACATACTGTCCCACATCCATCTTGAAGCCTGACTTCATTAACTGCAGCTCCAGGACGTTGGATGGGTGCATCACGATCTGAGTGAGAGATATTGGTGGTTATGAAGTGTCAGACTGCTGCACCACCATCCTGGATCAGTGCAGTCTCACCTTCTTATACTTGACGGTCTGAAGGTAACGGACAAAGCGCAGTAACCGCTCACATAAATAAATGATCATTGGCCCGATCACCCACATCCAGGTCTGAAACACAAAAACACAGCAACGTTTCGATGAAGGATCAGCAGAACTTAGATCAGTGTGGGTGCACAATGCTGCATCGAGCTTGTGAAGACATTTAACAGGTGTGGGAGTTTAGGAATGTGGTTGGTGTGTTGTTCATTGTTTTTGTGGTTGTGACGATGCATGTTTTCTGGGGTTTTGCAGCTGCAGTGGTTCAGTATGGTTGTAGGGTTGATGCATTTTTGTTGTAAATGTGTTTAGTAGGGGTGTTCTCTGATAACAGAATTCACACCAATTGGCCTTTAATTGGCGCTACAGAGTGGCTATAAACTTATAATTTTCCCAGACTTCACACATTTTTTCCAGACTCCAAACAAACAACTTTGCAATTTGGACCCCATAAGTCAAACTGATCGGTTTCTCTGATTTGACTCTTTATAGGTACTGTATATGTTTATGTTAAATGAACATTGTTATTTTATTCTATAAACTTCTGACAACATGACTCCGAAATTCCAAGCAAAATGTTTTTATGTATTTGCAGAAAATAAGAAATGGACAAAATAAGGAAAAAGATGCAGTGCTTTCAGGCATCAAATGCAAAGAAAACAAGTTCCTATTCATTTAAAAACAACACTACCAATATTTAAACTTTTTAAATTGTATGCCACTCCTGCTTCAGCTTTGTTTGATGGCTTGTGACGCTTTATCTTCATTATGATTACATTCTAGGTTTTCAATGGAGTTCAGGGTCATGATCTGGTGCTCCTTTGACACATTGGTTGAGCTAGTTTTGTGGCATGGAACATTGTCCTGCTGGAAAGAACAATCCCCATACATACAGTATGTGCTGCTTGTAAGTGGCTTGATTCATACATCCTTTGCAAAAGATGAACCTGCCAAATTCCATTCTTGCAAAAGCATCACCAGATTTTCCACCAAATTTCACAGTGGTTGCAAGACACTGTGGCTTGTAGACCTCTCCTGGTCTCCGTCTAACCATTAGACGAGCAGGTGTTGGGCAAAGCTGAAAAATATGACTCAGTCCTCTATGGTCTAATCCTTATGGTATTTTGCAAACTTTAGCCCAGCTGCCATGTGCAATTCCTTTTGTAGGACAGTTGATGTCATCCTGCCATTGCTGACTGACATTCCAATAAGATGATGGTCATCCCGGTCAGTGGAGAGCCCAGTTCACCCTCTGTCTTTGTAATCAAGAGGAAGGTGGATAGTCACAAGCCATTAAACAAAGCTGAAGCAGGAGTAGCATAAGGTCAGCCAAAAGCAGTGTGAGAGACTGGTGGAAAGAATGCCAAGACTGTATAAAAGCTGGGATTAAATATCATGCTCATTTGACCAAATATTGATTTCTGAACTCTTTCTGATTTAAAACATTAGTATTGTTGTTTATAAATGAATATAAATGAACTTGTTTTCTTTGCATTATTTGAGGTCTGAAAGCACGGCATCTTTTTTCTTATTTTGACCATTTACCATTTTCTGCAAATAAAAACCAAATTTTTGCTTGGAATTTCCAAGGCATGTTGTCAGTAGTTTATGGAATAGATTTGGCTATTTTAAAATGTGATTTATAAATAAATTTTTTACAAATAAACATAATATGAAAAACCTATCCCCATGTGTTAGGTGTTCTTTAATAATTATTTTAAAAACAATTAAAACTTTATTAATTTAAAAAATTATTCCATACATCAAAATTCTAATTAATTCATCATTTATTGAAAAATGTAAAATTAAAAAACGCTTTATTTCACACAAACATAAAGCAGCATATGTGTCTAGTTGAACCTTTCCTTTCAGTCAGGCTGCTATATAAATGTGAATAGTTCATAGTCTCCATGGAGACAGGTTAGTTGCTAAACATTCTGGCAACACATGCACACTTGTTGAGTACTCGGCCAATACGTTCACCCACTGGGGGCGGTATTTCCAAAATTATGTAGTCACTGCTAATATCTTACAGTAACATTCAATCATTCATTCATTATCTCCCACTTATTCCTCTATGAGGGTCACCGTGGGATTCCCCATGCCCATCCAGGGGAGAACATCTTGGGCGCTGGGCAGATAAACCCAGGACATGGCTCTAGTCCATCGCTGGGCACACACTCACATTGCCAAACACAAAAACACACACTGGGCAATTTAGAGCATTGAATCTACATTGAATCCAATTTTTTGGACTGTGGAAAGTAACTGGTGAACCTGTAGGAAACCCACACGGACACAGGGAGAACATGGAAACTCGGGATTGGTATTCGGGATCCCGCCCTGTGTAGATATTTCAGAAGGTAAAAAATCTGCCATTTTCGATCTACTCTTTGGATTTTTATAAAAATATTTTCAAAAATGATGTGACACTCAGGAGACGGTGTAATTTGGACTTATTTTCTTGTTGTCCAGATCGTCCTCAGGCAGCCTGAACCCCAGGATATTTATTGATATTTTGATTCGTATGCTTGTTGTGGTGCTGTTATATTGTGGCATTCAGTAGTCTGAGAAAGTGTAGTGAGATTGGACCACCAAATAACAGTTTGACCTGAATGAGGTCTCAGATGTTCTGAACTGGTTCTGATACCTGAGGAAATCCACCAGAGAACTCAGGAATTTTACATTTGGAAATCTTGCCCCACATCCCTGTGAAGTTTTGGCAGAAAACTGGGTCGTGATCAGACAGGTCACTCTGACTTCGTACAATTCGTCTAATTTATAGACAAAAGAAAGCAGGATTTTAGAGAGATGAATAAAAAGCACGAGTGTGGATTAGTGAAGGTAAAAAACTCACCCCGCTCCGTGGAACACAAGGCCTGCAAAGAAGATGATGAAGAGGTGGTGCGTGTACCAGAACACCTCAAAGTAGCTTCTCCGAATGACCTCCATTGATGATGTAATCATGAGGATGAGTGCCAGGGTGATCACCACTCCTGTGAGTCCAGCAATAGAGGTGAACACAAACAGGAGGGGGGTCTGAAAGTTAAGAGTGACGGTGTCATTATGCAGGTGATGAACAAATTGGGACTCCACCTGGATTGCTCTTTAATCTCTGAAAAATCTTTTGTGCTGATGTCAGTTTTCTGAAGTGCAACATTAAATCGACTTTATTGCGTTTCCTTTCTCTATAAATTAAGGAAAATGGTCTGTAAAGATGGTAGTTAGAACACAAGGAGGTGGAGAACCCACAGACCTGAATTAGTACAGAGATTGTGAACAAGGTCATGTCATCCAACATCAGTGTTTGACCTTATAAACTATCTCCTGGATGAAAGGACAAAAATTCCCACACAAAGACAGCTGCTGCATATCTATATCTGCTAACGCCAACGCTCTTCCTGACTCACTGATTCGTCACTAATTCTCCAACCTCCCGAGTACCTACAAGGCTAAAACTGGGCATTGTGATTTCCTACCATGTCCTTGAAAAAAATGACCGCTTCTCAACAACGGGAACACGTTGAACACAACGCTGTTATCAATTTCTCCCTATAGCGCAGCACGGCTGTTTCGCTAGTGTAGGTATTAGTACCAGTCTTTGTATGTTTTGTAAAATGCACCCATTATTTTCGGGACTCTGACTGGGGGAGATGTATTGTTTTATTGTTTGTATTTTAAGGTTTTAATGGCTATTTTCTGTAGAAATGGAGGTAAAACGATGTGGTGAAACTCACAGTAGAATCAGATGCTACAGGGTTGAGGAAGGAGTTATGGTGCTCATCATGATCATCATCATCATCATCATCATCATGGTCATCGTCTTCATTGCCATTGTGTCCCAGCATGGAGAGGTTTCCTGCGAGAGGACCATACACTCCGTGGCGACTGTTAATGAAGCGCTCCACGTTGAAGAGATGTGCGATGGTGTGAACAGCTGCACAGAAAGACAGTGAGAGTTTCGAGGTCAGACTTTCAGTTCTGGTTCCAGCTCAGTTAATATATCTGAGGTTTAGTGCTCTACTCAAGAGTTCCTTTATAAATATACTTTTGCGTAGAGTGAGAATACACAGTTCTTATTTAACACCGATGACAGGTGAAAACATTCCTTTCTTAAATAAAGTGAAAGACCCCCAGTCTGTTTTCAGTAAAAGGTGCAAAAGATCACATCATGGTATGAGGGTGTACCATGACCATCTGACATAGTGGTCAGATTTAGAAACATTATGTTAGAAATGATATTGACATGCAGCATCATGGTACAGTCTTTTATCAGGAAGTCCATAATTATTTATTACTAGTAGAATACCTGTGCTATAAATGATCATATTATTATAGAGTGAGGTTTGGGGCAATTAAAAATGTGAAATGAATATAGTGTGAGTTGGGACCACGGTGTCCTCGCAGTTGCTTTCTCACATGAATTTATCAGTAGGTTTTCCAAGGAAGTGATAAGGAATGACGGAGCCAGGTTTCAGCTTTGTAGATACTCGCCAAGATCCCGATCCATATGAGGTGTTGTGTTCCATGCCGATAGCGAATGAACGATCAAATGTAGATAAACAAGAACCAGGAATGACGGTTTTAAGTTTCAGTCTTGTAGGCACTCTGAACAGTGACCCTGGAGAGGTCGTGCATTTAATGGTGATATCAAACAAACTATTGAACATAGGAAGGTGAAAAGTACTTTGTTTTTCCAAGAACAAGGTAGGGAATCACGATGCCAGATTTCAGCCTTGTAGGTACTCGGGACGTGGGAGACTTAGTGATGTAATTATAATTACTCTGGAACATCATCAGTGACCACAGTGAGATCAAACCAACGTTCCAAGGTTTTTTATTTGTACCTGAATAAAGATTCAAAAGAATAAAAAAATGACAAATTCATGTTCTATCAAATTTTTTAAAATGTTGCAGACCTTTGCAGATTATTAACGAAGTTATTGCCCAAAAAGCTAAATGATTTTGGTCTATATCTGGCCTGCTTACTCTAAAGACTGATGGCACATGGGTGGATGGTTCCAGAGTGGAGATTGGGGCCATACCTCAGCCAAGATGGGCACTTATATAGGAAGCACTGCCAATTGTTAACCAGATACACAATATTACCAAAATTATTCGCCCACCCATCCAAATTGTAACAGAATTCCACCTGTGCATCAAATCCAGTAGGGAAATTTTCTCACTCCTAAATTTTCCAAAGTCAACTGTCAGCTGTATTATAAGAAAATGGAAGTGTTCGGAAACAACAGCAACTCAGCCATCAAGTAGTAGACTACAAGAACTGATGGTGTGGGGTCACGCATAGTGCAAAGAGGTCCCCAACTTTTTGTCAATCACTACACTACCAAACTCCAAACTTCATGTGGCCTTCAGATTAGTTTAAGCACAGTATGCAGAAAGCTTCATTGAATGGCTCCCCATGGTCGAGCTGCGGCATCCCAGGCTGACCTTAACCCGAAAGAACACTTTTGGGATGAATTAGAGCAGAGACTGAGAGCCAGGCCTTCTTGTGACCTCACAAATGTGCTTCTGGAAGAATGCTCAAAAATTCCCATAAGCACATTCCTAAACCTTGTGGACAGCCTTCCCAAGCTGTTTTAGCTGCAAAGGGTGGATCGACGTCATATTTAACCCAGTGGATTAGGAATGGGATGTCACTTAAACTCATATGTGAGTCAAGGCAGGTGAGCCAATACATTTATTTATTTATTTTTTAAACTTTGGGCCGGTTTTATCTTACATGTAGTTAGCAGTACCATGTGTTCTCCTATGAGGACCACCGCTGGTCCATATGCAGTGGGACGGTGGTGCCTAAGTGCTGTCTTGGGAAACCTGACACTGATACTTAGTGTTATCTGTGACCCAGCTGAAGGATGATGTGACTTTCTCTAATAAAATCTCAGGAATCAATATTTAACCAGTGAAATGAGATTCAGAAGATCGGAATGATGATAAGGAAGACGAGGAAGAGACGATGAACACTGAAAGATTCAGGAGAGCAGTGACGGTTTAATCTGTAATCAGATTACTGAAGTGCTGCTGGTAATCTATACCTGATACAGATAATCACACCAACATTTTCCAGAATGCTCCTGATAAGAAAATATACGGAGGGTATTTCCTCTTCACACTGACCCAAGCCATGTGCACAAAGAAAGTTCTGTGAGCTTTGGAATGTGAGCTGCGAGTCAAAACAAAAACTGAAAGGCTAAGAGCCACCTAATAGAGCACCCTTAATATTTCGCTTTAATTTTGCTTCTAAAATGTAATCGTGAATATAAAATTTGAAAAAACATTTTTAGTTTACTTTAAAAATCGACAAGTTGAAGTAAATTGACGGAAAAGCCTGAGTTCGCCACGGAAATTCCAGGAAGTTAGTCACTGGTGGAATACAGTGAAAGACCCGGTTTAGAGCGCAACAAATAACGCAGTGAGCGGACGCTTCTTTTAAAGTTGATCAATTTTGTAATCTTTAGGTCATTTGTACACGGGTGCCCCACTGGACACTGGATTATTGCAGCACAAGACCACACCCCTTTTTTTTGTCATTTTGCACATACAGGTCACCTGCTTTAAACTCTCGGCTTGTTCTCCACCATCTACGTCACGTAGGACATATATACAAACCCAGAAGACCACGGGGCATGGCTAAATTCAGGTTTTCTATTTTTGAATTATTCCATTTTATATTTTTTATTGCTTAACCTGGGGGTGCAGGGTGGCTTAGTGGTTAGCACATTCGCCTCTCAGCGCTGGGGATTCCTGGTTTGAATCCCTATCTGGGTGGAGTTTGCATGTTCTCCCTGTGCCTGTGTGGGTATCCTCCAGGTTCTCTGGTTTATATCTGCCCAGCGCTCGAGACGTTCTCCCCTGGATGAGCATGGGGAACCCCCCTCCCGCGACCTTCATAAAGGAATAAGCAGAAGATTTTAGTTATTTTGGCAGACGCTTTTATCCAAAGCGACTTACAAGTATCCCAACTTGGTTGGGATCAGAACACAGGGTTGAGACAGCACCCTGGAGCAAGGGTGGGTCCTTGTCTTGCTCAAGGACCTCAAACTTTTTATCCCTGTCCTTGAGATCTCAGCATGGAGGGATCAATAAAAAATGATCTTCTAAAATCAAATGCAATATTGATTTATTTTCCTCTCTGTTGAATTAGGTTAGAGTTCACATCTATATGGAAAACCTAGTTATGTTCAGAATTTAAACATTATAAATGTAAGTAGAGATTACGATAAAGCACTTTCCAGTTTACATGGCGATCAACCAACAAAAACATATAATTTGTATTTTTCTATTTCAAATGATCAAAACTAACGCCACTATTAAATGTAAATGGAAAATTATTGTTCATTGTTAAAGTATGAAGGCATAATACTACTAAATTTTAATAAACTGTATTGCTAAAATTATTTGCTCACGCATCCAAATGATCAGAATTAGATGTTTTAATCACTTCCATGATCACAAGTGTATAGAAATCAAGCACTTGGGCATGCAGACTGTTTTTTACAAACATTTGTAAAAGAATGGCTCACTCTCAGAAGCTTAGTGATATTCAGCCACCTGTGCAACAAATCCAGTCCTGAAATTTCCTCGGAACAAAATATTCTACAGTCAACTGTCAGCTAAATTATAAGAAAATTGAAGTGTTTCCACACTTAATGCGAAGAGGTCGCCAACTTCCTGCAAAGTCAATCACTACAGAACACCAAACTTTAAGTGGCCTTCAGATTAGCTCAAGAACAGTGTACAGAGAGCTTCATTGAATGGGTTTCCATGTTCAAGCAGCTGCATCCAAGTAATGCAGCACCAAGTGCAATGCAAAACGTCGGCTGTAGTGGTGTAAAGCACGCCACCACTGGACTCTAGAGCAGAAAATACGTGTTCTCTGGAGTGACAAATCGCACTTCTCCATCTGGCAAACTGATAGATGAGTCTGGTTTTGGCAGGGCGGTTGCCAAGAGAACAGGACTTGTCAGACTGCATTGTGCCAAGTGTACAGTTTGGTGGCGTGGGGATTAGGATGTGGGTTTGTTTTTCAGGAGCTGGGCTCGACCCCTTAGTTCCAGCGAAAGGAACTCATACCTTCAGCCTCAGCATACCAAGACCTGTTGGACAATTCCATGCTCCCAAATTTGTGGGAAAAGTTTGGAGCTGGCCCCTTCCTCTTCCAACATGACTGTGAACCAGTGCACAAATCAAGGTTCATGAACTTGACTGGCCAGCACAGAGTCCTGACCTTTTTAAGATGAATTGGGATGAGTTGAGACCGAGAGCCAGACCTTCTTTTCCAACATCAATGTGTGACCTCACAAATGCACTTCAATGGCCAAAAATTCTCTTAAACACATTTCTAAACTTTGTGGACAGTCTTCCCAAGGGTGGACCGATGTGGAATGGGGTGTCACTTAAGCTCGTATGTGAGTCAAGGCAGGTGAAGAAATAATTTTGGCAATACAGTGTAGGTGTATATGTACCAATATTAAACCTTTTTTACAAGATTTAAAACATACACTTTCTACAATAATTTGACAATAATTTATTATTCAGTATAAAACAGTGTTATAGAATAACAAAAGAGACTTTACAATCAAGTGCATGTGCTTGTCTCTACAGGTGTTTATGTAAGCCATCTGTTAAACCCATTGATCTTTTAAAAGTTTTTAAAAAGCTACCAATTAAATCTCTCATAGTATGTTTTCGTAAGATCTATGAAAATCACATTTATTTTGACATGTACAAGATCTCCTTCAGTATGTATCAGTAAGTAGAGCATTTAGACATGTAAGCTTTAGCATAAAATGCTCTAAATACAGATGGTTTTGAAACAAAATGCAGAATAAAGACAAACCACAGGTTTTCATAATGACAGTAGGGATTGCTGGCAGAAATCCGCATATAACCATTTGCAGAGCCCACTGGAAACAATTATATTTTTACATTTCTGGCTCATAAATTTGTTGACTAGAGCAGCATTTTATCATATAGTCTGAGCTGTTAAGTGAAATGTAATCAAACTAAGCCATTCTTTATTTAAATCAATAACAAGTGTTGTAACCAGATTATTTTCAGATTCCCAGATAATGAAATGATGTAATTTTTACATGAAGCCCAAACATGTTTAATGCTTTATTTCAATACTAATTTTGAGGTTTGATGTAAACCTCAGGCAGACAAAATTTTAATTTATGTATTAGCTACTCCTCTAACATGCTTGCACAAATCAATTTTTAGACGCCTAAAGGTATGATTAACAAAGCTGAATCAAGGTAACAAGTGTCATTTAACATTAACCAAAACAAAGAAAAAACTACTAATGCTACAGATACAACTAATTTTACAGGCTGATGTCATGTAATGACTGGTGTATTAGGGCAGAATTGTTCTACATTTTTAATGTGCTGAAGACCATAGAGAGAAAAATGCCATCGCAAGCTTTACAAACTGAACTGCATACTTGAAATGAAGTAATATAT
>JAOUQT010048897.1:0-10866 GCA_025769995.1 Xyliphius kryptos
CTGTTCCATTCGCACAACAGCAAGTGAAACTGATTCACAATCAGTGTTGCTTCCTAACTGGACAGGTTGATTTCACACAAGTGTGGTTTACTTGGAGTTACATTGTGTTGTTTAAGTGTTCCCTTTATTTGTATGAGCAGTGTATAAACGAGTCTGTACACTGTGGATTGCCTCAGCAGCTGTTTATATGCAGAATGACACGCTTGGTACAACCTAGCGGCTGGATGTACGTATTCCAGCGTTACATAAGAAACATATTCGACAAAAACTACGAATGTTATATATCTATAAAACAGTCTGGATATGGAGGCTGCAGTCAGCTGTAACGTTACTCGTGTCCTATAAAACTACACGATAACGTAGAAACGGCTGCTGTCGCCACACTACGGTTTATACTGTAAACACTGCCACGTTTCATCCACACACTTTGAAGTTAAGTAAATGAAGCAGAAATGGCATAATGACCGACCTCTGGTTACGGCGTCTGTCCGGCGGTGAGCTCTCTGTCCTCTGCCGGGGGTCTGGAGCACTTCGTCCGGGCTGAGTGAGAGGAGCGCGGCGCGGCTGGAGGAAGCGAGCGGAATGCGGGAGAGCAGGGCTCATTAGTAACTCATTTCCTCCCCAACACTCCTATTGCGCCTCCTACCAACTGTCTCCCGCCATGTCCGGCATTCTGTCCGAACACATTAACGATAGAGAAGGTCCACCGGCCGCTGGGTGTTTAATGGTGTGGCCTGGGGACGCAGGTGGGAGAAGCAGCCCTGCCAAATGTCCGAACAAAGGCGGCTGCTGCGGTGCGGTCCATCTACTGGAACGGTAGACAGACAAGCCCCACGTTAAAAAACAGCTCCCCTCTGTCATACAGCCACATTTAAAGGTCCCTGCGATTTTCTATGAGAGGAAAAAAAAGGAAAACCCTACCACGGAACAACGTCCGGAAGCATCCAATCTCGTAAAGCCTCGGAGCCGCTCGGTGGACTTTCTCCACATTTCCACCAGAAGCTGCGATTTTAGTTAGCGGCCACCAAGTGGCGCTGTGGGTAAAGGCGTCACGCCATTTAAACATTTGGTCTCAGATCATTAATCACAATTCTTTACTTCAAAAGTAAATGTCTTTTACACTTAACTTCAACTGCATGGATACAACAACAATAATATTTATATTTGAAGTAGATAAAGCTGCAAAAATACAACAAAAAATAGTCTCGAGTTGAGCAGGGTCTACACAATTAATCTGACACTAAATAGTTTTTAATCACTATGACAACTACCATTCTAAAGGTCACAAACTGAATAAAAGGTCAAGCTTATTTAGTGTGTGTGCGAAATAGAGTATTCGGATGTTCCAGAATGTATAACTTCTCCATATGGAGACTGAATTAATTAGAATTATGACCTTAGGACTAATTTGTGGGTGGCATGGTGCCATAGGGGTTAGCACGGTCACCTCTCAGCGCTGGGGATTCCAAGTTCAAATCCCAATCTGGGTTGAGTTTCCATGTTCTTCCCATGTCCACATGGGTTTTCTGGGTTCTCCGGTTTTCCTCCCACAGTCCAAAAGCATGGATGAAAGTAAGCTAAATGCTCCAAATTGCTCCATATAGTGTGTGTATGTGTGAGTGAGTGTGCCCAGCTATAGATTGGCTCCCTGAGCTGTGTGTACCTGCCATGCGCCTGAGATGCTCTCCCCTGGATAGGCATGGGGAACCACACTGCGACCCAAGTACAGGAATAAGCGGAAGATAATAGATGGATAGCTAAACTCAAATATTCGATTGGCCTCTAATTGGCTTTATATTGGACAAAATGCATAAAGGCTTCTAAATTCTACCTAAAACTTTTGAGAGCTAGTCTTGCATTTTGTCGCAATATAATGTCAATTAGAGGCCAATCGGAGTGATTTTTGTTATTGGCGAATATACACATCAGCTGCACCTACCCTCCAAGTTTGGTGTCTGTAGAACGTAAGGTCTTGGTTGCCCAACAACTTTTACCTCAGAAAATCTGAGCAAAAAGAACTTCGTGCCTAAACCCCTAATGTTAGTTATATTTTAAATAGATATAGCTGCATTAATTCAATTATTATCTTCCATTTATTCCTCCACGAGGGTTGCGGAAGGGTTCCCCATACCCATCCAGGGGAGAGAGTCTTGGGCGCTGGGCAGACACCCAAGACAGGGCACCAATCTATCGCTGGGCATGCTCACTCACACACCCACATGCACACAATACAGTGCAATTTAGATCATTCAATTTACCTTGAATCCATGTTTTTAAACCGTGGGAGAAAACAGGAGAACCAGGAAAAAACCCACATGGACACAGGGAGAACATGGCACAAAAACAACATTACAACAAAATAGATCAAATATGACTTCACCACAGAAGACAACAGTCATGTGAACTATCAAAGATAAAGTGTGTTGCTAAAAATAATTTTAAAATAAGACTACACTGTGTTCCTATTTTTTATTTATTAAGAACATGTAAATAGAAATACAATTTAGTCATAAAGGGAAACTTTAGGTATGAAATTATAAAGGCTTTGGGGCTTATTACCTTGTTATAACATCTTAAATACCATTTGCTATACATCAGCTTTTTCTGAGTTTACATTTATGACAAATGTATAATTAAATGTAAACATGCATGTACAGATTCATTATGTAAATCTAATAAACAGCATGTAATTTTGTTGACAATCTGAAAATGATCACTTCGTAACACCATCGCTTGGGTTTTCAATCACACATTCAGCCTAAAATTCACTTTGTAAACTACACATGCAATTTACACCAGATTTAAAATATTTGTATTAATATTTTAAAATGCAAGTACTAGTCGGATAAGTAACATTTAGCTTAATAAATGGATTTTAATCAAGCTCAAAGATGGTGTTAGATCATATACCAAATGGTAGAAACTGGTGAAAAAGCCTGGATGGGTTGCCAGTCTATCACAGGGCAGACATAGATTCACAACAACAAGCATTTTAGTATTACATATTTCCATTTTAGCATGTGTATTCATTGTAAGAAATTTGTCCTTCTTGCCCAAAAATTGAACTCAGGGTGTTCTTTCTGTTAAGTAAGTTCTAACCACTACAAAACATGGCCACCACACCCAACAACACGAAAAAAAAAACACTGCAAAAAAGAAAGAGGATCAGGTAGTTAAACCTATCTATATAAACATATTATAAATTTTGAGTTCAAATTTGGGACTTCCTAACGCTAATTAAAAAAAAAGCTTTTACACTGGTGGTACTAGTAACAGAAAGTTAAAAATGTACAAAATCTTTAGTATCATTTAGCTACAATTTAGTTCTCATTAAATAAGCCCTTACATGGTTTGGAATGAGTATCTGATTTTTTTTTTTCCCAAATAGCTGATAAAACATTATTCCAGTTTTGAATGTGTCGTCGATTTTGCATCACCTAAGTTTGATTAACCTTACATTAAAAAAATAGTGTGAAGTGATATGAGTCCTAAGTTCTAAAATATGTAACAATGTTAAAAGAATGTTAAAAAAAAAGATGGCACTGGCAAGCTGACTTATAAGGTAAATCAGAAAAGCAGCTCTGAATGCACACTAAGCAGGATTTGGCTGTTACAGTTAGTTAGTTACCTCCTTTTAAATGTAACGAAGTAAAAAAAATAAAATGCTATTAATAATAATAATCATCATCACAACCACCATCCTCACTTTAAAGTGCAGGAACATGTTGTTGGAGTAAACAGAACCAGAATAAAATGTAATCTTTAGTTTAAAGCAAAAAGCACAGAATTTCTATCAGTAGCTCTGAGTTCATTTGAGTTTAAAGGCTGTCACCAGATCTGAATTAGAGGATCTTAAGACCTGGGCGCTGTAAGGAATTTATGGCTGACAAATCTGCATTTATAAACTGCCACCATGTTCTCAACACTTATAAGGAATGGTTTTCTGTTTATTGTAAAAAAGCCTTAAGAATCACCTTCTGGTAGCACTGCACTAGTTCATGGATAATAAACATTGTTATGTGTATTGAATAAGACAATTAATTATTTCCTTATATGTAAAGTGGTTAGTTATGACATGCCCTAAAACTGGTTAGATGGCATTATGGTTAATTAAACATTAATTTATTTATTCATTATCTTCCGCTTATTCCTCTACTAGGGTCGTAGTGGGGTTCCCCATGCCCATCCAGAGGAGAACATCTCGGGCATTGGGCAGTGACACCCAGGACAGCGTGTCCCATCTTTTGCAGGGCACATATTCACTCACACAAACATAGATTATAGGGAAAATTTAGAGCAGTCAATTTACCCTGTATCCATGTTTTTGGAATGGGGGAGGAAGACGGTGAACCTAGAGGAAACCCTCTCAGATTGGGATTCGAACCGTGATACCTCAGTGCTGAAGTTCAAGTAATATATTTATATAGCGCTTTTACAACAGTGTGTCGTCACAAAGCAGGTTTACAGAGTCCAAAGCCTAAACCCCCAAAGAGCAAGCCGAAGCGACAGTGGCAAGAAAAAACTCCCTGTAATGATGTTATTTTAGGAAGAAAATTTGGGAGGACCAAGGCTCAGTGGGGGACTCATCCTCCTTGAGCGGCCAGGCAGCATCAGAGTAGAGTCCACTAAACAATAGAAACAATTATATAACTATAACTATGAGTCCATCCTCCAGGACTGCAATGCTGGCAGTCCAACAGAAGTCCATGTTCCCTTCCGTAATAGAAGCGAACATGCTAACCACGAAGCCACCGTGCTGCCCATAAATTAAAAATATTCATTACATTTACTTATTTAGCTGACGCTTTTATCCAAAGGGTTTGATCCACAGGGTTGAAACAGGACCCTGGAGCAATGAGGGTTAGGGGTCTTGCTCAAGGACCCACATTGGACCTGGGATTTGAACCCACAACCTTCTGATTGATAGTCCAGCACCCTAACCACTGAGCCACCAACTTAAGTTTGCCAACAAACCGTTGTTCCTTTCACATTTACATTTGGATATTTAGTAGACACTTTTACCCAAAGCAACTTACAAGTATCCCACATTGTAGTTGGGGTCAGAACGCAGGGTTACATACAGAATCCCTGGAGCAATTAAGGATACCCACATTGGTAACTTCAGAGGACCTGGGATTTGAACCCGAAAACCCTTCGATTGCTAGCCCAACATCCTAACCACTGAGCTACCATTCCCAGAATTTTCAATAACAGGGAAAAAAGGTGTAAATGACACTGACCAATACAAAGTTAATATTTAGGCAAAATTAATATCCTTGACCCAGACAGTAATTCATACATTATAACTTCTCATCTCAATATTTTACAACATAATCCCATACTAGGGTCACAGGAGTGTTCCCCATGGTCACCCAAATGAGAACTACACTCAGGACAGGGTGCCAATAAATTGCTGAACATTCACTCACTCACGCAGACACACAGACACACACAAACTATATGGATCAATTTTGAGCAGCCTATTCACACTGAATTCATGTTTTTGGACTGTGCGAGAAAACTTAAAACCCCAGAGATAATCCAGCACACATGGAAAAAACATGAAAACTCCAACCAGATAGGGATTTAAATCTGCAACCCCAGTGCTGAGAAGCAGACGCCGCTCACCACGTCTTCATAACTTCTGTTACTTGTGATATTACTTGCAACTTGTAAGTAAAATGATCCATAGTTGGTCCTTTTTAATCCAGTACGTTGTTTGCATGTCTGTTAAATTGTAATTTTACACATGACCGCATTACACTATTTAAGGTCACTGTCGTTATGGTTACAGTACAACTGACTCCATGTCTAAAATAGTCAACTTTCGAGGAATAAACCAATACTTTTATGCTTATTTGTATTTCTAACTTGTACTCAAAGTAATTTCTAGTTAATATATTACACCAGATACACTGCTGCAAACATATAAACCTCCCACCAATGCAAAGCCTTCTGACAAAGTCATTTCATACTTTAAGTTGCACTTAAATTGGTTTTGGTTTAGCTCACACTTTCTCAGTACTCAGATACTGAGTATTTGGCATTTTAATAACTGTGACTTCTTGGTCATTAGGTGTTGAGAAACATTGGGTTTAAGATGTTTGGGACTGAGCTGAAACATTGTCTTTCCTAATCATGTGGCCATGTTTCAGGCCTGGAACCACATATTGCCCCATAGACACACAGCAATGGTGCAACACAAACATTCAAGCACAAATTCATTTCAACACATACAGCAACATTGTTACACACTTGTAAGAATTGGTGAAAATTAATTTCTTACCCGTTCACTTGCAGTTTTATCCTCCTTGCACTGCCTCTATAGTAACTTGAAGGAGCCTGCCAATTTCATGTTATCAGTCCCAGCCATCTGCTTTCATGCCTTTGGTTTTTGCCTAAGGTGACAAGAACATACACAGAGACATGTGCGTCCTTTTTTAATCTACAACTGCTAAACTAAACAATGTTTCATATTTGAATAACTTGTTTTTTTTTAATTACATATATAATTTCTTATAAAAAACATTTATTTTTAAATCCCCATTTTATTCGGCTATTGGAATCAATGTGCGAGTGAGTGAGTGCGCCTTGAATTTTCTCTGAAGTGACACCTTGATGACAGTTACAGCATAAGATTATCATTATCATATGCATCCTTGTTTTTTTGTTCCCTTGCCTGTGAATGATTTGGGCTGGTAACACTGGATAAGCTTTGAACACAGCTACGCATATATGCTTTAAAAAAAAAACCAGGCATGTCCACTTCCCACTCGCTATCAGTGTGCCCTCTGTCTGCAGTGGCAGCCACAGGAAGGCCCTTAAAGCCATGCTTCTTGATGCTATCTTCAGCTCTCTGTCCCACATAATGATGAAATCCTACCCGTCCCACCAGAAATGGGCCTCCCATTCTTCCCTACCCAGAAACCTGTGTCATCGTGTCAGTTAGCAAGTGGGTTTAGACGAGGTAAAGGGATATGAAGATAATAGTTCGCAGGCAAGTGAAAAAAACTGGGTGATTATATTTAGATTATACGTATTATGTTGTGATTACATAATAAAAAAAAAAACATTCTGAATCTTTGAATGCATTCATTAAAATGTCATGCTATATTAATTATTTATCATATACTAATTGGTATTTTATTAGGTATACTTACTTATCCATTTTAGTTTTCCATTTCCCCCACCACTTACTAGAACTACAAAGTCCATCTACGTATGTGCTATTAGCACACAGGTTTCTCGTCAGACTGTCAACCTCCCTTACTCTATTCTCTACTGATTGGAACCCTAATTGGACCATGAGGACAGAGCAGAGCAGTGACACTGATGTAATGGTGTATTATTGTGTGTTGTGACACAGTAGTGCTGATTACATTAACATTTGGCAGACGCTTTTATCCAAAGCAACTAACAACTATTCCAAATTGATGGTTGGGGTCAGAACAAAGGGTGATCCAGCATCCCTGGAGTAATGAAGGTTAAGGGTCTTGCTCAAGGACCCACATTGGTAACTTCAGTGGACCTGGGATTTGAATAGTCAACCTTCAGATTTATAGCCCAACACCTTAACCACTGAGCTACCACTTCCTTTGTTAAATACTAGCTTAATTTTTTTTAAAGCATTCTGTTCGAGACATTGACCTTAATGCCCGATTTGTACATGTTAAATCAGAGGGAGTGGCTATACAGTTTTGGTTAGTCACCCTTTAATTTTTACTCAATGCTCACAAGACAAATATGAATGAACATAAGGTCACTGCAGTGTAGAAAATCATGACCAACCCAACTGTTACCTGCTGTGTAGGAGTCCATAAAGTTTAAAAACCGACCAAAGGTGATCAACAAAACATGCAGAGAAACTGATATACTACAGTATTTAATTGTAGAGCTATGAAATGTGTTTACCTTTATGGTAAGCGAGACTCCGATAGCACCAACCATGGTGGAAACCAGTTGATGTACTTAATAAAGTGGCCAGTAGGGATAAGATATTTTCTTTCAAATGGCTATAAATAGGTAATAATTTAGGGGACAAAGAGGGGGGGGGAAATAATAATTTGTATTGTGAAGAATATTTTGTGTCAATATCATCAAAAGCCATGCAATGTCCATTTTCAATAGCAAAATGTTTTTTACAAACAAAAGACTGCATTGTTCCTGTGATTTCTGGCTTATTAAGGTAAAGTTAATTATTGCATAATCATTTTAATAAGTGAGAATTTCATCTAATCCGTAATCCTCTCACCCCAATGTACATCGTACATTTTGTTATTTCATAGAAATCCTTGTCTTTAGATACCTGACTGGTTACAAAGTTAAAATGGAATCACAAAATAATAACTACTATGGTGGCAACGTGTAATACATGTAAAGACCCATTTCAGGTATTTTAGCCTTTGAGAACATAATCAAAATGGCATAAAAAGAAAAAACTACTTTATTTTTACATTATCTGTTTATCCATATTTAATTATTTATTCCTACATTCATAAAAAGGCTTTAACCTTTTTGAATTATTGTTGACCTTAGCGCCTTTACTGCTTCTCCAATAAGTTAAGATCAATGTTTCCGCAGCGTTTTTTCATCTTGACAGAAAAAAAGCCACTAAATCACATGTCCCCTGCATGAGTATCACAAATGTTGGCAGAAACATTTGCCAAACTAACTTCCTTAAGTTTGTTAAGGATGGTAAACCTTTAAAACTTTTGGTGGAATGTTTGGACTTTAGGACCCAAATACTGTCTATAATTTCCTATCTGTAACCATTAGTTTTTTTGTTAACCTCAAACTGTTATCACTGTGCTTGAGATCATTACGGTTATACGCACTACACCTACCGTTAATAAAGACTTTAAGCTTAGGTTTATCTTTAGCTGCCTAAATACTTATTTTTTATTTCTGAAATCATTCTCAAAGTGATAAATTAAATGTTTACAGTATTAACAGGATAACATGTCTTATATGTGTACTCAAGTAAAATGGGAAATTCTGATTCATTAAATAAATTTTCTTATGACTTAATGGAACAAAATATGACTGGAAATACAATTCTGAAATATTCAGCACATCAGAAATACCCAGCCACATTTAAATGTTCTGGAATCTCCTGGTCACTTTCCATATTTTATTTCTTAATCATCTTTCACACATGAATGCACAGATGCTGTTGGTTTTTCTGAATTTGACATACTGGGGTATGCAAAAAATAAAACGTATGTGCTCTATTTTCAAGAATTGTATCATTTTTGCATCAGATTTAGAATTTTTCATTATTGTACTTAAATGAAAGGTAACCACTTGGTAATAAGAATTAAGGGAAGAAAAGCATTTCACTAAAAGACTGATCGGCTTAATTATACAGTTATTAATTAAAAAAAGCAAATATGTCAGCAGAATTTATTATTATTTTTTGTTATAACTAGTTTTCAACCAGTACCCTTCATAGTCAGTTTTTGACTATGGGTGATTAAATAAAAAAAAATTCCAAAATACAATCATTTGCAGATCCTCTGTATGATATAAGCTGTTAAAATGTAAAAAAAAAAATATATATATATATTAATAAAAAAAAGTTAGACATTTTAAATTTAAATGGTTATCTATAGGTCCTTACATTGTTTGACTTTATTTAATCTTTACGATTTAATCCTGTACTGTACAAAATTAACAGGATTTTTTTTTAACAATACTAACCAATATAAATAATATTGGATATTTTTTCCTGCTAACTCCACTGTTATTTTATTAAAATTTACACAACATATTACATATTTAAAGGCACAATACAGTTATACCTTCCAGCAAGATTAATGTCCAAAGAAAGAAAGAAGTTAAAGCTCGGAATACTACATGCAAACAACCTTTAAATTCCATAAAATCTGTTTTACTTTGTTTTAATTTAGGTTTTCAGAGTGTAATAGTTTAACGAAGCCATTATTCAAATGTGGCTGATACAGTCCCCATCATCCCTCAACAGTTCTCTTCAACACCTCTGTTTTCCACTTTACCCTGTAAATGGCGCTGTGATAGATAATGCCTTAATGCATCCACCTCATGGCTTAGTTGTTCAATGTGCATCAGTAGTCTGTGGTTTTCCTCCTGCAGTTCCAAAGCCTTTTGCTGGGTGAGCTGGATACGTCGGCGAGCTTTATCCCGGCTCTTCCTCACTGCAATGTTATTGCGCTCACGTCTCATTCTGTATTCAATACTGTCTTTGCTCAGCCCTCTCTTTTGCCCAGAATGGCGAAGTGTGGATGGGGGTGGAGGAAGAAGAAACTGTGAGAACTCCTTTAACACATGGGCAAGTTCATGAAAAGAGCGAATACAACACAAATAGGATTAATTCTTTGAGCATGCAAAAACCAGTGTACAATGAAAAGACAATCTGTATTTTATTGTTTGTACCTGTTGCATCATATTAGTGTGTTGTGATGGTCTCTCCAAAGTGGTAGAGTTTGAACAGCCAGAGTAGGCCAAGTACCCCAAGCTCATGATTGGTTCCCCGCTCTTATTAGTTATTCTGGACAGGCCTTGTCCTGAAACACCAACTGACTGACCGTATGGTCCTCCATCCATGTGATGAATGTGAGCAGCCAGGGTACCTGGACTCGGAGTGGTGGAATCAGGAGCTGAGACATTGGCGACCAGTGAAGAAGGTGTATGATTATGAGATGAAAATACAAGAGAGGAAGAATGATCCTGTGAGCCTGACATCTGAGAGAAGTGAGAGGCAAATAAACAACTCCAGCTGCATACCTTTAGGTCTTTATGGTAAAGACTAAAGTTCAGAACAATGTTATCAGGAGTTCATAAAGACTACAAGGATTTGACTTTATTCTGTTGACTTTAAGGACAACTTTA
>JAOUQT010048913.1:0-10866 GCA_025769995.1 Xyliphius kryptos
TGAGGATGATGATGATGATGATGAGGATGATGATGTTGATGATGCTGCTGCTGCTGATGATGATTATGATGATGATGCTGCTGCTGCTGATGATTATGATGATGATGATGCTGATGATGATGATGAAGATGATGATGATGAGGATGATGATGTTGATGATGCTGCTGCTGCTAATGATGATGATGATTATGATGATGATGATGATGCTGAGGATGATGATGATGATGATGATGAGGATGATGATGTTGATGATGCTGCTGCTGCTGATGATGATTATGATTATGATGATGATGCTGCTGCTGATGATGATGATGATGATGCTGAGGATGATGATGATGATGATGAGGATGATGATGTTGATGATGCTGCTGCTGCTGATGATGATTATGATGATGATGATGCTGATGATGATGATGAAGATGATGATGATGATGATGTTGATGCTGCTGCTGCTGCTGCTGATGATGATTATGATGATGATGATGCTGATGATGATGATGATGATGATGAGGATGATGATGTTGATGCTGCTGCTGCTGCTGCTGATGATGATTATTTATGATGATGCTGATGATGATGCTGAGGATGATGATGATGATGATTATGATGATGATGCTGCTGATGATGAAGCACTTTGTCATGTCTTTTTTAGGTTCGATCTCATGAAATACTGCTGCATGTGGAACTTCAAGCACCGACCCGCGTATTCGGCCATCATCAGTCTGTTGGAGGCGTACGTCCACCTCGCTGGAACCGAACCCCTCAGAGCTCCAGCACTCATGGACCCTTCAGAATACAAAAAGCGGGCAGGGCTTTAAATCACAATCACATTTTCTAATAGATGTGACCACTAGGTGTCGCCACTGTAAAGTTATTCTCACTCATGGCCTTCCTGACACAACGCTCCTGTGGTCTCCAAGTTGAATAAATATTTTCAGTCGCACACTTCAGTCTTTCTTCCAAATCTAAATAAAATATCAGGAACGCCACATCAGATCCATATTTCTGTAATTATATACATGATGTAATTAGTGCTGATGCGTCCAAACAAAATTCCACAGCAAAGCCGATGTTCTCTATGAAGATTCCGGAATCCGTATCCGGGATGAGCGAATGTGTGTGTGGACCGCCTAAAGGCAACGTCCGGGGTCACTCATCTAGCAATTGATCACATAACCCAAATCCTAAGATCAGTTAACGGCATATCGTCTGATTCTCCATGGTGGCAGAAGGTTCCGGCAGTTCCACGGTTCCTGTTGGAAGGCCGATGCCACGTTACACCTTACAGCTCCACAGCGTGACGGGGAACAACATGTAGGAGACGGACCACAGCAGGTAGTAGAGACAGGCAGAGGGGAACGAGGAGCAGAAGACCATCGCGATACCTGAAGCAGGAGGAACAGATTATATACCCAGTATAGATCCTCACGGTCCATTAGATCAGCTCCACTGACCGAACACAAACGGGAACCTCACCTCCAGCGTACACCACCTTCTTCCACGCCTGTGACTCCAGCACGCGGTCGTGCGGGTAGAAGTTCTGGCTCACCATGAAAAAAATCATGACCACGGCGGTGAAGCGGAGCACGAGCACGTCTCCACCGGTCAGGAGAGACAGACAGGTCAGTATAGCAGCAGAGTAGATACACGGCAGGCCGCGGTACACGAAGGGAATTCCTGCAGAAAATCGACATTATCTCATTAATCCAGACAATTACAATTTACACAAACAGGGGGCGATATAGAGTCACGGAGCAGTCATATGTATATATATATATAGGGTGGCAAGGTGGCTTAGTGGTTAGCATGTTCGCCTCTCAGCGCTGGGAATTCCTGGTTTGGATCCCGATCTGGGTGGAGTTTCCATGTCCTCCCTGTGTCAGTGTGGGTTTTCTCCGGTCTCCTCCCACATTCCCAAAACATGGATTCAAGGTAAATTGACTGCTCTAAATTGCCCCTATAGTCTGTGTGGCTGTGTGAGATGGATTGGTGCCCAGTCCTGGGTGTGCGCTCGAGACCTTCTCCCCTGGATGGGCATATGGGGGGAGATTCAGCTAAAAACATCTCTGAGGGGAACTAAAACAGTCCGCTGCAGGTTCCTTACCGCTGGAGAAGAAGCAGAGGCGAACGAACACGACCAGAGCGTAGCACATGCACAGAACGTTATCCAGGAGATCCGAGGTCCTCAAGAGGAGAGAGGTGGCGATTCCGAATGTCGTGAAATCGGCAAAATCATCCAGTTTGGCTCCTAAACGACACAAAGCACAAAGAATTCACCATGAAATTAATGTTATATAATATAATAATCAGGGGTTAGAACGTTAGCCGGTTCGAATCCTAATTTGGGTGTTTTCATGTCCTCCCTGTGTCTGCGTGGATTTCCTCCGGGTTCTCCTGTTTCTTATTACGGTCCAAAAATATGGATTTAAGGTAAATTAAATGCTGTAAATTGCCCCGTATTGTGTGTGTTTGTGTGTGTGTGTGCCCAGCTATAGATTGGCGTGTCTTGTGTGTATCTGCCCAGCGCTTGAAACGTTCTCCCCTGGATGGGCATGGGGAACCCCACCGTGACCCTCGAGGAATGTTTGGTTTGTATTTTATAAAAGTGCGTCACGGTTTAATGACCATGAGACCAGATGAGACCCCACTTGTCCCCACAAAGTCAGAGTTGTGTGATGTTACACACTTTCAGGACACACTAAAACATCAGTGCCTGACCTCACCATTAATCCCGTTCACACGTGTTCTACGTCAAAACCCCCAAACAACAAGATGTAGCAACAGCAGCATGAAAACACTCCCTGGTTGTGTTGTTTTATAGAGAAGAAACCTTGTGAGGACCGAGTGGGGAACTCGTTCTTAAACAGCCTGGCAGCATTTCTTCTGGAGGGTGTGGTAACTGCCACAGACACGCTCCAAAATCTGGAGAACTTCAGAGTGGAGACCAACTTAAGGTGTGCCAAAACGTCCATCCCAACCCCGCCCTCTTTACTGAGACAGGTCACATGACCCGTAAGAATGGACGTTCTCCAACTGTCTGATAAAGTCTGATACAGGATCCAGCCCAAATCAACTTTGTGTGCTTATCCCGGCCGTTGTAATGGGGGATGTTTTGGGGGGGGGGGGCATGTTTTGGTGGTTCAGCTTCGTGCTGATTTGGGCAAATCGCTCTGGAACTCAGATGCCATTCCAACGTCCAGGACAGAAATCCCAGCAATGTAAGATATTCCATCGGTGCACGGCATCAGCAAGAGGAGAACAATCAGAACCTAATCCTGTTCAAACAGACGGAATGAGCGTTCACCGATTGTTCGTTCTAGCAACGAAAAGAAAGCGGGAAAGATGACATCACCCAGAAAACAGAATGCATCATGGGGCATTGTGAGAGCAGCAGAGTTCTCTCAGGAATCTCAGCCATGCGTTCATTCGCTCATCAGTACGTTCTCACTGGAACTCTGCTGAGGTCGGGATTCGCATCGGGGTCATGGGGTTACACCGTGGAATCCAGATTAAAAACACCGGGGAGGGGGGGGGGGATGCCGCCCATGAATGCAGGGTGGAGCTTTAAATCCCACTATATCGAACCTGATTAAAGATCCAGAATTCAAAATATATTGCAGTTGGTGATTTCCATGTCCTCCCCGTGTCCGTTTTCTACGGGTTCTCCGGTTTCCTCCCACAGTCCAAAAACCTGGATTCAAGGTAAATTGGCTGCTCTAAATTGCCCCTTACCCTGTCCTGTATGTATTTGCCGAGCACCCAAAAACGTTTTCCACTCATGTCGTGGCTCGGTGGTTAGCATGTTCGCCTCTCTGGGGATTCCCGGTTTGAATCCCAATCCGGGTGTAGTTTCCATGTCCTCCCCGTGCCCCTATGTGTTGATATATGCTAACTAGCAGGTATGGGTGTGGTGGCTCAGTGGTTTAGGTGTTAAGCTATCAATCTGAAGGTTGTGGGTTCCAATCTCAGATCCACTGAAGTTACCAATGTGGGTCCTTACGGAACACCCTTAAGGAGGCTACTTACCCAGCGCTGAGCATGCGTCGAGTTGCCTGGCAACTGCTCCGTCTGCCAAGTCCAGCAGATAACCGATGAGCACCAGCCAACAGGCAGCATAGTGGTGGCTGTGAGAGAGAACAACACCAGAACAAGCATGGGTTCCAATTCCGGTTCTTTTAACGGGTTGAACTCCAGACCTCTGGTCCAATAAACACCTGATGACAGTGTACATGAATCAGTGATGTCATAATCACCCGTTGAGACTGCTGAGGATGGACGACAGACCCATCACCATGTTGGCGAAGGACAAGGCGTTGGCGGCATTCTTACGAGCGAATTCTTTAAACCGGACCCAGTTTGCCGTTTCGCTGAGGAACAGTTTGTTGGTCCACTGGAAAAAACCTGAGACCAAACAGAGAGGGTCAGTGATGACACGGCGCCCGCTGACTCAGCACAGCGCTGGGCATTCAGGTGGCAGAGCAGGACCACAAGTCCGAGCTTAGAAAATCTTTTACATTAAAGATTTTTATGTTGCCTGTTGACACATTTATAACAAAATAAAAGTCACGTTAGGTGAAGACACACAAAACATGCCGCATGCCGGGTTTGTTTCCTGTTAGTTCGGCATCCGAATCAGCGAAATCGCTCAAAATCGAGCTTTTATTATGAAAAATGATAACGGAAAAGAAGAATAATTAAAGCATTGAAACAGCATTCAATTTTCTCAATGAGACCAATGAGAACCTGGGACTGTTATTCCCTTATTCAAAATAAAAGTCCCTGTTCTGTATTATGCACATGATACATCTAATATACTTTTAATTTGAAAGAGACTTCGTTATTCCCTTTTATTTACACATAAATAAAATGTGCATAAAACACACAAAACATGCTGCATGCCGGGTTTGTTTCCCGTTAGTTCGTGCGTCCGGCTGTCGAATTAGCGAAATCGCTTAAAATCGAACTTTTATTATGAAAAATGATAACGGAAAAGCAGAATAATTCAAGCTTTGAAACAGCATTCAATTTTATCAATGAGCCTAATGAGAACCTGGGACTAAACTGGCCAGCTAACCTTAATTCAAAATAAAAGTCCCTGTTCTGCGTCGGTAACGGTACATCTGAAACGCTTTTAATTTGAAAGAGACTTCGTTATTCCCTTTTATTTACACATAAAGGAGCATAATGACTGAAATCCTTTGATGTTTTTACTCTGTACAGTTATTTACCCTCCGCATTTCCCTCCGGTGAGACAGAAAGGTGGAGCCAACCAGGTTGTGGCCCCCAGGGGCCGTGCAATCACCTGGACTGCTGTCCGAGCAATATATACTAAATGAAAGAGTCTCATCAAAGATCCATCAGCATGTAGACAAAGACTTTTGTGTACACTGAAAAGGTTCTTCGGTTTGGAACCAATATAGTTCCTCCCACAGTATGAACCAGGCACCTTCAGCCGCAGTGACTCACAGAGGAACCTGACCTTCAGTTTGTCTTTGATGTCTATAAAACTCGAGTGATCTGTATGACATCACGTCGTGGCTGAAGAAAGCGTCTCCGTTTTTGTGAAAACAGCAGCGAACGTAAACGACTCCGGTGGAACTGAAGTGAACACAGGGCTCGTCTTGGCAGCGCGGCGCGGCTCTCTGCAAAGATTCTTAATGAAGACCCACAAAGGCCTCTCTGTGCCGAGGGAACGAATCGGGTCAAAATGTAACTCGGACCTCCTCGCTGCACCTCCAGTACAGAGCCGCGTCGCAACATACATCACCACACGTTCACCACACGCCCCAGAGCGGTGAAGACCTGAACCCTGCGCCCGCAAACCCGTCAGCGTGATCACAGAGGCCTCCGAATATTTTTAGCTTAAATGACTCACGAGTGGGTGGCTTAGTGGTTAGCATGTTCTCCTCTCAGCGCTGGGGATTCCCGGTTCGAATCCCGATCTGGGTGGAGTTTCCATGTCCTCCCCGTGTCCATGTGATTTTTCTCTGGTTTTCTCCCACAGTCCAAAAACATGGATTCAAGGTCAATCGGTTGCTCTAAATTGCCCCTATAGTCTGTGTGTGTGAGTGAGTGTGTGCCCAGCGATGGATTGGCACCCTGACCTGGGTGTAATTGCCCACCGCCTGAGACGTTGTCCCAGGGATGGGCATTGGGAACCTCACCGCGACCCTCGTAGAGGAATAAGGCGGGCGATAATGAATGAATGACTCACTAGTGAAAAAATAGCAAGAAACTGGAGTTTGCATGTTCTCCTTATCTTTATATGGGTTTCGGGTCTTACCTCAGGTAAGCAATCCAAATGGTTCCCACATTCAGCGACCATAACTAATATAATCATCTCATAAATAAGGTGGCACGGTGGCTTAGTGATTAGCATGTTCTCCTCTCAGCGCCAGGGATTCGCGGTTCGAATCCCAAACTGGGTGGAGTTTCCATGTCCTCCCCGTCCTTCCATGTTCCTCCCACAGTCCAAAAACATGGATTCAAGGTCAATTGGTTGCTCTAAATTGCCCCTACAGTCTGTGTGTGAGTGAGTGTGCGCCCAGCGATAGATTGGCACCATGACCTGGGTGCGTTTCCCCAGCGCCCGAGATGTACTCCCCTGGATGGGGGAGCATTATTTAGTTAAGTTAAATGTCTTTGTTAACATAAATAATAATGACATTCACATTGGTTCCTACATAAACCTACGACAAGTTCCTGAACTGCTGACTTGTGGTGTTTTCTCATTTGTAAGTCGCTTTGGATAAAAGCGTCTGCTAAATAACTAAATGTCCATGTAAGCTTATGTTGATTAATTATTAGGTGTCCACATACTTTTGGTTTCCAGATTTGCTTTTGACTCGGAACAGAGCAGTTTAGTGATCAGGAATGTGCAGGAGGGACTGGCATGCAGTGATCATGCAGAGGAGCATCGTTTAATATAGAACTTACAGAATAAGTAAAAAAAAGAGAAACGTACACTTTTGCCAAAAGTATTCGCTCACCCGCCTTTATTTATATATGAGTTTAAGTGAAATCCCATTCCTAATCCTAATTCCTTTCACAAATGTTTGTAAAACCAGTCTGCACGCCCAGCTGCTGGATTTCATACCCCCTGTGGCCATGAACGGGATTGCAACCTGATTCTGATCATTTGGATGGGGGAGCAAATACTTTTGGCAATGTAGTGTACTTCACCTCCCATAAAAAAACCCCACATCCAATAACAAAGAGGTTTAATATTAAGGTTCCTACTATTTTCCAAAGTCTGTCAACGGCACGCGGCTCTTCATCTGAAAGAGAACAATCATCAGAAAGAGCCAGAACATCAGTCACCAAAGTTTGACCCGAATTCTCCTACAACCTCCTTCCTCCTGAACCATGAGGGACTCTGTGTGTAAATGTCGAAACGTTCTGATGGAGGGACGACCGCCACAAAGAACCCGCAGAACTGACATCCACATGAGACGTTTGAGAGCATCAGGAACGGAGGAGAACTTACCAGAAGATGGAGTCAGCAGGAACATGGTGGTTGATTTACAGCCTTCAGACGCAGCAACTGCAAAAACAAAAACATCAAAGTCACACGATAGAGGACGGAAGTTAAAATGCATCGCTGACCTCATCAGAGAGCAAATAACGTACGCCAATCACTATACGCCAAGCGCCTCGCGTCATCCCCTCCACTCTACCCGTGTGCCAATCACTATACGCCAAGCGTGTATTGTGCCAAGGTGGCACAATAGTGGTTAGTACATTCGCCTCTCAGTACCCAGGATTTCAGGTTCGAATCCCGACCTGGGATTCGATCCCGAATCCCGTGTCTGTGTGGGTTTCCTCCGGGTTCTCCGGTTTTCTCCCACAGTCCGAAAACATGGATTCAAGGTGAATCGGCTGCTCTAAATGGTCCTCGTAGGGTGAGGGTTGTGTCAGAAAGGGCATTCGGCATAAAACACTTGCCCAAGTTTGATATGCGAGTTCATCACTGTGGCGCCCCCTGGATAATAAAAGGTAAAAACGCCAAAAGAAGAAGATATTGTAATATGAAAAAAATTATATATATGTATATATATATAACATTTTTAAATACATATAAAAAACTGATCAATTGTTCATTTGAAACGAATATATAAATAAATAAAATTTAAATAAGTAAATATTCTGACATTGATTTGCAATTATTTGCAGTCTGACATCATAATCTTAAATTCCTTCTTCAAAACAAAACTGTGACATAGAAAATTAGTTTGACGAACAATAAGCATGTAATTAAAACCTGTCATTATGACGCATCATTAATTCAAAGATATTCTAAAATATATATAGAAAGGTTTTTACTTTACCTCAGAGTTTAATCTCGGAATTAAAGTCGCGCGTGTCTTCAGATTAAATTTTTAGTTCTGACTTTAGTTCCGACTTTTGGTTTTTATTTCATTTAGTTTGAATCCAGTTCCTTTTTTATTTTTGGGATTATTGCAGAACCCAACGGAATCCGCGAGAACAATCCGGAGACTTTCAGCGCGACACTTTTAAAGCGCCTCTGCTGGTCACTGGAATATTCCATCGGAAGTGACGTTCTGAATTTCTGGGATTTTTTTCAAAGCGCGCCAAAAGTTTAACATGGTCCAATGTTTCGAAATACACAGATAACCCCCCTCTATTTGAACTCTTAGGTTCTCTTAAATCATTTATCACTCATTAACGGAACCTTTTATTATAGAGTGAGGTTTAAAGCGATTACAAATCTGAAACGAATACAGTGTGAGTTGGGACTTCGGTGTCCACGCGATCGCTTCATTACGTGAATTTAACAGAAGGTTTTCCAAGAACACCATAAGAAATGATGAAACCCAGTTGCAGCTTTGTAGGTAATCGCCAAGACCCCAATCCATCCGACGTGTTGCGTTTGGTAGCAGCGATGGCGAATGAACAATCAAATATAGGAAATCAAGAATGCATTCATTTTTCCAAGGACAGGATCGGGAATCATGATGCCAAGTTTCAGTCTTGTGGGTACTCACAAAGACCCCAATACATCCACGGTATTGCGTTTGATGGTGATAGTGAACAAACAATTGAACGTAGATGAGAAAAAAAACTTTTTTTCCAAGGACAAGATAGAGAACAATGGAGCCATGTTTCAGCCTTGTAGGTCCTCAGGAAGCGGGCGAATTAGTGATGAGTCAGTGAGGGCTTTGGCGTGTGGCTTAGGACGTTTGCGTCTCAGATTCCATGTTCTCCCTGTGTTTTCTTCCACATTCAAAAAATATGGGTTCAAGGTAAATTAACTGGTCTCAATTACCCCATACAGTGTTTGTGTGAATTGGCGACCTGTACTGGGAGTATTTACCAAGTCCCCCAAACGTTCTCCACTGGATGGGCATAGGGAACCCCCACAAACCTCATAGAGGATTAAGCAAAAGATAATGGATGGATGGATGGAATAAAATAACGATATACAGAAAAAAAATCTTAATGGCTCTCTGATTAAAAACATCAGACGCAAACATTCTGTAAACTTTCTGAAAAGTCTTGGATGTGATGAGGGACGGTGTTGTGGGAGGTGAGGTGGAGAAACTCGAGCAGACAGTGAGTTATTTGTGCAGCCGGGCGGAAGATCCAATGATTAAATCCCTGCACCGTGATGTGCGTAGCGTTAAATACAGACTCTTTTGTTGACGATGTGAGAGAGAGAGGGAGTTTGGGCAACGTGTTATCTAAATGGACGTAGGATTGAAATGTTGCGCTGCCCATTTGTGGTAAATCTCCAACCTTGCACTTTGATTGCAATATTTGGGATTTCTGATCCTTAATTGGATTTGACGTTATGGGTTCACATCTTTAACGGCCAGACATCGCTTATCGTAAAGTCTGCTAAACGTCCTCCTATTCCTCAACGACATCATGGTTTTCTTAAAACATGAGATAATTCAGAACACCATTAGTGGATGTACAGCTGGATTTTTCCACTAATGGCAACCCTTTATCTCCGAAGGAAATTAAATTAAATTAGATTAAATGTGTGCCGAGGGGGGTTGGGATGGGAATTGTTCATTATTTATTACACGGAACCTTGTGTTTTTTGTCAATACCCCCGCCCCCCACCCTCTTTTTTGCTGGTGTTTTTTTATTTTTTTTATTTTACTTAGCTGAAGTGTCCTTGTCAATATTCATATGCCCATCCATATCTTCTGCTTATTCCTCTACCAGGGTCTACTGCCCATCCAGGGGACAACATCTAGGGGTGCTGGGCATATAGACCCAGGACAGGGCTCCAATCCATCACTGGGCACGCACTCACTCACTCACTCACTCACTCATCCACACACACTATACAGGGCAATTTAGAGTATTCAATTGAGTATATGTTTTTGGACTGTGGGAGGAAACCGGAGAACCCGGAGAATACCCACACAGACACAGGGAGGACATGGACATTTGAACCGGGAACCCCCAAAGCTGAGAAGCGAACGTGCCGCCCGATGCATATTATACATATAAACAAATTTATAATTTTTTTTTTAAATTGTACGTATTGTATTGTTTCTTTTTCATAATAAAAATATACTAAAAAAAAGAAGCCCACCACTGTGGAACATGCAGGACCCCTTCCTTAAACATGGGGCTGGAAAGGTGATGTGTCAACGTTAAAGTAGGCGGTGCATCAGTGGAACCCCGTAGTGGTTGAGAAACAATGACGGCCGTCGTGGTGGTTTTTTGGCGTTAAGCAAAAATACTTTTATTGCAAACTCGTGGCTTTTGCTACTTACAATACACATTAGACACACTAGGGCAGAAATACAGAGTGTGTGTGTGTGTGTGTGTATGTGTGTGTGTGTGTGTGTGTGTATGTGTGTGTGTGTGTGTGTGTGTGTGTGTGTG
>JAOUQT010048922.1:0-10866 GCA_025769995.1 Xyliphius kryptos
ATGCTCTAAATTCCCCCGTATAGTGTGTGTTTGTGTGTGTGGGTGAGTGTGTGCCCAGCGATGGATTGGCGCCCTGTCCTGGGTGTATCTGGGTGATGTTCTCCCTATGATGGGCATGAGGAACCCCACCATGACCCTCGTAAAGGAATAAGCGGAAGATAATGTATCTGGTCTGATGTGCCGCAGGTGAAAACGCACACATGGATAAAACAATGCAAAAATGTAAATATAAATATATCTATACACACACACACTTCACTCTGAGCTTTCAGGGAACTGGATTCAGCTCGCAGGAACACAGATTCACTGACATTCACGCCTCACCAGAACAGAACCTGAACGCGTGGGCAGCTTATTATTAACATCCGTCAGTTTTGTGTAACCACAAAAACACGCTCACCCGCGCTGGAAACCGCTACGCTGACATTTCCATACAAACATACAAATGAGACGTATTGGCATGGATTGCTGTACCTCGGCGGCTGAGCAATTCCCGTTCCCCACGGGCTCCCTGGGAACCCAGGATGGAACGTAATCACAAATAAAATGCAGCCGGTTCCTCTGTCCAAAAAGAGGCCTGTCCGTGGTTCTCACTGGGTCCCGCCATGACAGGGGCATAACTGTGCGGTGAATATCAGTGTCTCACAGTAAGAACATCCGGGGGTTGGTTTCAGCATGTTTGTATGTTCTCCTCATTTATTGGTTTTGTCTATCGATCTAAAGACGCAACGGTTCCTCTGCTCAAGAAGGCTCACGTCCAGGCCCCGCCTCGGGTTAGCCAATGAACATGCTAATGACTCGAAAAGAGAGACCGGGAGAAGGTGCTGAGGTCAGATTAGACCAAAACTGAGATCTTTGGCCTCAACTCAACTCGACGTGTTTGGAGGAAGAACAATACAGAATATGACCCAAAGAACACCATCCCCACCACCAAGCACGGTGGTGGAGGTATTATGTTTTGGGGGCTTGCCTCCACTAGGGCACTGAAAATGGGTGGTGGATGGGTCTACCAGCACGACCCACAACATACAGCCAAGGAAACAAAGGAGTGGCTCCATTAGAAGCACATCAAGGTCTTGGAATGACCTGGCCCGTCTCCTGACCTCAATCCCATAGAACATCTATGGAGAGAGCTGAAGATTCTCGTTTCCAAATAGACACCCATAAACCTTGATGATCTGGAGAGAGCAGGTCACCCAAATGACTCCTGAGGTGCAAACCTTAAAAATAAAAACCTACATGAAACGTCTGACCGATGTGCTTGCCAACAAGGGTTTCAATGACGTTTTACAAAGGGGGTCAAATACTTCCTTCCATAAAATTCGAATAAATTTTGATTTCTCATATCCTCCCCGTGCACGGTGGCTTAGTGGTTAGCACATTTGTCTCTCAGCGCTGGGGATTCCAGGTTTGAATATCAATCTGGGTGGAGTTTCCATGTCCTCCCCGTGTCTGCATGGGTTTTCTCCGGGTTCTCCGGTTTCCTCCCACATTCTAAAAACATGGATTCCAGGTAAATTAAATTGCCCCGAATAGTTTGTGTTTGTGACTGTGTGAGCGAGTGTGTGCCCAGCAAAAGATTCCTGTCCTGGGTGATCCTGCCCAGCGCCGGAGACGTTCTCCCCTGGAAGGTCATGGGGAACCCCACTCCAACCCTAGTAGAGGAATAAGTGGAGGACAATGAATGTTAATGTCCATCCCTGTAGCATGACCTATTTCTCAACCAATACCATCTGAGGGCTTGATGTTCACCCAAATTTAGCAAAGGTTCCTGCCCTTGGTCTTTAAGCACCAAATGTTTGCTTTCAAAAAATCTTTTTCAGAAGAACTAAAGGTTGTGAAAGACCGTAATTATTTAGTTGTACTGTGTATTTGGATATGTCCCAATTTTATATTTGTATACCTATAGAAGTAATATTTAATTACATATAAAGCAACCTGCTTTTTTGCCGAACTGTCCTGTATGCTTTGAATTTAAAATTCGTTCTTGAACATGTCAGTTTAAAGTTGCAGAGTTTGTTTAAAGTAAATAGTAAAGACCTAAATTTCATGGCTGAGTCTTTACTGGAACGTGCTGAACAGTGGAACTCCTGGGCTCCAGAACCTTCCAAAATTCTATGCACGTTACGCTCAGTGATGCCGCCACCTACAAAGAGGGATTGAAAAACCGTATTAAATCAATTTCCAATACACAGTTATATTAGAAAAAGTATATGTGTCAATCATAAAAGAATCATGTCAGAAACAAAAACCACGGTGGTGTGCAAGCATGGACACACGACATTCCCATAAAGTCCAGTTAACTATTGACCTTCTGATGAAGCTAAAAAATTTAAATCTAGAGGAATATTTTTTAATTTATAATGTGCTTATAAATATTCTATAAATTTAGTGTCTAAGTTATAATCCAGGACATTTTCTTTAAGAATGTTTTTTTGCAGATCACAGTGGAGAGCACCAGATCAGAGGCTTGATTGTTACTGCCAACTGTTCAAAGTGCAATTTAAAATTTTGTTAATGCATCTCAGATGCGCAGACAGACACCAAACAGGTTCAAAGTTCAAACTCTGAATCTGTTATCTGTATTTTCCAGCTTCATAACATGCTTTACTAAAGAGCAACTTCTGCTTTTGTTGGTGCAGTGAAGCTATTTAAAGCATCAAACACATTGGAATCAGTGTGTACAGTAGACATACAGATGCCTTGTCAATTCCACTGTAGGACATACAGGAGAATCGAAATATCTTTTTTCTCTTAGGCGAAGAGAGAGAGAGAGGCCGCTGCGACTTGTTGTAAGTAAAAAAAGCAGGACAATGAAAGTTGTAGTAATGGCTTCGTTGGTGTTGTTTTTTTCCCATTAGTTCTATATTTCATTAGTGAAGAAATATAAGGCGGCATGGTGGCCTAATGGTTAGCACATTCGCCTCTCAGTGCTGGGGGTTCCCGGTTCGAATCCCAATCTGGGTGGAGTTTCCATGTCCTCCCCGTGTCCGGGTGGGTGTTCTCTAGGCTCTTTGGTTTCCTCCCACATTCCAAAAACATGGATTTGAGGTATATTAAATGCTCTTAATTGCCCTGTATAGTATGTGTTTGTGAGTGTGTGCCCAGCGATACATTGGTGCCCTGTCTTGGTTGTTGCCCAGAGCCCGAGACTTTCTCCCTGGGATGGGCATGTGGAAGCCCCCCGCGATCCTCGTAAAGGAATAAACAGAAATAATGAATGAATGAAAAAAGCATTAATAGTTCTGCTGATTTAATATGGAGAAACTAAATACTGTATATTTTAACATCTAATTCTTTGGTTTAACATGGCAGTTACAGCGCTATTTGTATTTGTGGAGGGTTACAACATCTACCAAAAAACCCACATTTCCTTACCTGGCATTATAATGACTCTGTCTTTTGCCTGTTAGAAAAAAATAACAAATGAATCAGGTCTAAGGAATAAAAAAACTGTTTTAGACTCATTTAGTTTCTTTTGCAGTAATTTTATCACTTATACGTTCAAATCTCAAGCAATTAATTTTCCATGCCACCTGCATCACATAGAAACACTACCTGCTTCTTTGTATTGCTCCTGAGACGGAGTTGTGCATAAAGCTGCAAAGCTTGTGCATTCAGACAATGTACTACAGAGGGTGTGGTAGCTCAGTGGTTGAGGGTGTTGGGCTAGCAATCAGGGTTCAAATCCAAGGTCCATTGAAGTTACTAATGTGATTCCTTGAGCAAGACCTTTAACCCTCATTGCTCCAGGGATTCTGTATGTAACCCTGTGTTCTGACCCAAAATATTAAGTGGGATACTTTTAAATCGCTTTGGATAAAAGCGTCTGCTTAATGACAAAATGTAAATGTATATAGTATTTGGTTGCAGTTTGCTTGCTAACTCTTCTCTGATCCCAATGTGTCAACAAGTTTGTCCACAGGAGCCATAATTGCTGGATTTTGTTCCTCGATCTAAGCACTTTGAAATTTCAATACCAGTAAGCCTTTTTTTTAATTCTAATGTGCATTTTCTGATCAATTAATGATTTCATGCTGTTATGGTGTTAGCGCAGGTGTCTTTAATAAAGCAGCCTTCAGTGTATTAAAACAATAAGGTACAAGAGAGCATGCATTATTATTGATAATTAATTACAAACAAACTATAATAAAAAACAGGATTTGATTCATAAATGCTTTCATTAAAAAGCTAAATTAATAGTAAACCAATAATTATGTCGGTCTTCCTCGACATAATCTGGTCCAGTTTTTAAAATGAACATGATTACTGAGTAACAGGATTCCAGTTCCTTTAACAATCACAAACTGCCATCTAGTGGCAATATGACAGAACAGTTTCAGGAATCACACTGTTTCCATTTACATTATAACATTTAGTCAATTAGCAGATGCTTTCAGACAAAATTTGTTATATTAATCTAAACTTTCTGATTAAAATAATCTACGTTACATCACGCACTAATACAAATGTGAAGCCGACAAACAGCTCAGCCAATCAGATTTAAGAACGGGAACCACCCATTTTATAAATATACATACATATCAATCACAGATCCACGAAGGTGCAAGGTGCCTTAAATAATTAAAACCGCCATTTATTTTACTCTGATGTTTTGGCCACCACACAAATTTACAAATGAACTGATCAATATGACGATACTGATTTTTTATTTAATGTAGAGATTTAAAAAAACCTACAGTAGCTGGTCTGTTCAAATTGTAATCCTATCGCATACATTTAAAAGCATTCATAATACATCTAGAATATAATTAACTAAAATAGAGAACCTGTTCTGTGAGGCGTTTTATGACGGGTAATCCTTCCAATGCGGTGCTGTCACAGCCACTGGTCAAAATCCTCTCAAATCCCAAAGATATCAGAGTTTCCAAAGCAATTATGGGATCGTGCACCATGTCGAAAGCTGCAGTGCACAGAGATACATCATCTGTACAGTACTTTCACATCATTTTAATAATGACAGAATATTACTAATATGTTTGTTTGATTCCAACCTCATTTACCTCTGTGAAATGTTACTGGCAAAAGTCGACAAGCAGCAGCAAACGAAGAGATGGTTCAAGCAAAACAGGTATAATTATTATTTACTTTAATCCTACCAGCACATATATACAATTACATGTAAATCTAGTAATGACCCCTTAAATAATAAGGTTTTAGGTATTTTTTAAATTTCAGATGCGGTTATTCAAAGTGACAGGTATGCTAACCCTTCTCTGATCCCACAGTCAGAACAGCTCACCCTCACTAATCTGCCCCATCATTCTTCCAAAATCACATCTAGACCAAATGACTTACCCAGCAGCTCCATGCAGAGCTCAGCATCAACACGTCCATCTTCAGTCAGTGCTCCCAGCACTAGTCCATCAGCCCCATGCCTCTTCATCAGCCCTATGTCTCTTTTCATTACCTCCACCTCCCTCTCACTGTAAAGGAAGTCCCCTCCACGAGGTCTGATCATCACATACACCGGGATCTTCACATTCTCTTTAACTACCTGCAGCAAACCTATAGTCCATAGTAGAAAGATACAAGAGTAGCTACAATAATACAATATTAGTGGATGAAAATAAAAGACATCAAGATGGGAGATGTTCAAGATGTTCCTGGGAGGAACGGTGGCTTAGTGGTTAGCACGATCACCCCTTGGGGCTGGGGGTTCCTGGTTCGAATCCCGATCTGGGTGGAGTTTCCATGTCCTCCCCGTGTCTGTTTGGGTTTTCTCCGGTTTCCTCCCACAGTCCAAAAAACATGGATTCCAGGTAAATTTAATGCCTAAATTGCCCCATATAGTGTGTGTGGCTGTGTGAGTGTGTACCCAGCGATGGATTGGCGCCCTGTCCTGGGTGTATCTGCCCAGCCCAGAGATGTTCTCCCCTGGATGGGCATGGGGAACCCAACCGCGACCCCAGTAGAGGAATAAGCGGAAGATAATGGATAGATGGATGTAAAATGGGATTGATTATCAACTATTACTAAACACAGACAGCTGTTACATTTTGCAGACACTTTAAACAACTTACAAATGAGAGAACACAGTGCAAGTTTAGGAAACAATATAATCAAATGCGGACAGCTAAAATTTCTTACTACAAGGCACTGACTCTGGCCTACAAGACAATTTCTGGATCAGCCCCCTCTTCTCCTTGATCCAGCTTTTGAAAATACACTCCAAGTCGTTCACTGCGCTCTAGAGATTAATTTCGCTTGGAGATTCAACCTCACCGTGGTACTATTCTCACGGCACATCGTTCATCACTGCTAAATGCTGGAACGATCTTCCTAACTCTGTACATCTCTATCACAAGCACAGGGTGTGGTAGCTCAGTGGTTCGGGTGTTGGACTATGAATCTGAAGGTTGTGGGTTCAAATCCCAGGTCCACTGAAGTTCCAATGTAGGTCCTTGAGCAAAACGAGCAAGACTCTTAATCCTCATTGGTGCTGTATCAACCCTGTGCTCTTGTAAGACACTTTGGATAAAAGCCAGATTGAATGATCAGGTCTGATGATACTACAGTGTAGCTGATTTCTTCTTAACTACTGACATGCGTTGTTCTCTCGTTTGTGAGTCGTGTTGGATAAAGTGTCTGCTAAATAACTAAATATAAATGTACTGTAAATGTAGATCTGATACTTAAGATAACATGGCAGAGTTTGAGAAAATAAACGTGATTGTGTTTGATAAAATGTTATTTTTGTACTTACCAATACTGGGTGTGATGCCTCCTTCCAGTAAGCTGGAACAGAGTTCGATACGACCTGCACCTGCATTCAAATTTAGAGTAGCATTTAAGAATTTTTTTTTTTAATAAAATTGTTCTAAGATGGTAAAATTGATCCAAAGCTATATACTACTTCAACCTCATTATTCAAAAACAATTTATTTGTAAGTAAAAACACACATTGCAATTATACCTCCCCTCTCTGCATTTATCGCAGACTCAACTGAATCCACACATACCTCCATCAAGAATCCGTCTGCCATCCTATAAAATGAGACAGACAAAATAATAGATGAAAAACTTCTCCTATAAATATCTTCAGGGATGGTAGCTTTTTTCATCCATCTATTCGTTATCTTCCGCTTCTTCCTCTACTAGGGTCGCGGTGGGGTCCCCATGCCCATCCGGGGAGAAAGTCTTAGGCGCAGGTTAGACAGACCCAGGACAGGGCACCAATCTATCGCTGGGCACACATACGCACAAACACACACACGGGGAAGTTTAGAGCATTCAATTTACCGGGAATCCATGTTTTTGGATTGTGGGAGGAAACCCACCGGAGAAACTACACCCAAATCAGAATTCGAACCGGGAATCCCCAGCGCTGAGAGGCGAACGTGCTAACCACTAAGCCACCGTCCTGCCCATCTTGAGATTATTTTAAAGTTCAAAAGCTACCAGGGCGACACGGTGGTTAGTGGTTAGCACATATGCCTCTCAGTGCTGGGAATTTCCGGTTTGAATCCCGATTTGGGTAGAGTTTCTCCAGTGGGTTTTCTCCAGGTTCTCCGGTTTCCTCCCACAATCCAATGTGGATGTGTAAGTGTGTGCCCAGCGGTGGATTGGCGCCCGAGATGTTCTTCCCTGGATGGGCATGGGGAACCCCACTACGACCCTAGTAGAGGAACAAGGGTAAGTTAATGGATTGATGGAAATTTTTGGTTAACTAGGTAAATGTATAGCTTTTTACATCCCAGGGCGAGATCAGTGGCTGCTTTGGGTATGTGCAGTTCATTTGCAGTTTGGATGTGTAGCGATGCGAGTCTCTCTGAACACTGAAAGTCTTGTGGAACGGGATTATAGACAGCAACTGAAGAACATGTGGGTCTCGAATAACACCAGAAACATTTGCTGGATTGGTCACCTGTCACTATAAACCACTAAGCCACCGTACCGCTCCTAACTAAAAATGTATTCATGTAATTTATGTAAAAATAAATAATGCAATGTTGGTCCAAACCATTAAAGTAATTTATTTATTTTAAGAAGTGACGGCTTATTACAAAGTCAAAAAAAATCAACAGAAAAAGTTCATTAATAAGAGGTCATTTGTAGTTCCAACATATTTGGATTGTTTTATTACTCACATTTTTCTGTCCCACAAAGGGCTAATATGCAACTAAGTCGATTACGTCATTTACCGACTCTAAGAACAGCCAATAGCTACATTCCTTACTGAGACGTTGGCCACAGACTTGGTAGGAGTTGTTGGGAAGTAGGTTGTAATGTAAACTCTGGTTGCATTTATAAATATTTCATTTGCACCACAACTAATTAACAAAGGCAGTAAAAAAATAAGCAAAGTTTACAGTCGGTCAGATTGATTACTGATTGCATTTGATTAGCCAGACAAGTAAAAAAAATCTATGTTCGTCCTGCATTTTTATGTAAAGTGCATGTTTCGGAACATAACGCCATTATAGTGCCATATCTCCTGCTCAGACGAATAAATAATTTCAAAGTAATTGATGTTAGTTACCTTATTTGGTTTTACATCAGCGATGAACACTTTCTGTCTACACAAGCAGTCGACGTTCGGCTCGATCCCAATCCACGCTTTACTGCCTTTGTTTGTGCACTACGGTGATAAAATAGTGGCGTCTACTAGTGTCTATGCAGCTCCCTACACAATTAGAAAGGGTTTCAATTGAATCCACAAATGACCAAACTGGGAGGATCCCACTTTTATACTGCAAATCATTTTAGTACTACTGATAGTTTTGCTTTATTAACTAACTAGTAGCTATTGCCAGTAGCAATAACAAAAAAGGTTAAAACACAAATAGAGATTTTATACTGTAAAACTGTATGTATGTATATAATTATAAAATATATTATTTAAAAAACGATCTGTAGATTTTAATTGCTAATTAATACCATAAAAAATATGATAATTAATTGCACATATGATAAAAACATCAACATGTAAATATTTTGGAGGCCTTGACTCAAATAATAATATATATTTTGTATTTTTTTTATTTACCTTCAAAATAAAAGCACGTTTTCTGACGTCAGAGGTCAGCGAACAAGCGAAAGCAACATGGCGCTGCACTGAGAGCGTCCTCGATGGGAATTACATAAAGCTTTCAATTCCGAGAGAAGAGGCTGAAACGAGAATGCTGCTCCCCGCGCTGAGACAGGTCGTTCGGTTCGGCTGTAGAAACACCGGGAAAAGCTTTCAGACCAACAATGTGAGCATGTGGCTGTTTTTCCGTTTGGTAGAAATAAAGCGTGATGTTCTGTTTGTGATGTAATCAAACTGCTGCTTAAACCCAAAGCAATATTCTTATTCAAACCTGCTGATGAAATCTAAACCTGCATCTATAAACCGAGCTGAAACAATCGACATTATAAATATTAATAAATATAAGACATTATAAATATAAGATACATTTACACTGCAATGCACAATAACATGGGGCTACATAATATAACAAACTCTTATTACAGATTTCACTAATTTCTCATCCATATCAACATATTAATACACGTTCTGTAGATTTGATAAAAATCTATATAAATCATAAATTCAAGTAATCTAAAATATAAGGCGCTTGGTATGTGTCATCTATAGCAATTGGCACATGGGTAGAGTGGATGGAATAAAGCGAGGCACTTGGCATATAGCAGTTGGCACTCGGGTAGAGTGGATGGAATGAAGCGAGGCACTTGCCATATAGTTGGCACATGGGTAGAGTGGAGGGATTGGCGCAAGGTGCTTGGCATATAGTAGTTGGCATGTGGGTAGAGTGGATGGCATAAAGTGAGGCATTTGGCATATAGCGATTGGTGCATGGGTAGCGTGGAGGGGATGGCGCGAGGTGTTTGTAATATAGCAATTGACACATGGTTGGAGTGGAGGGGATGAAGCGAGGCACTTGCAATATAGCGGTTGGCACTGGGTTAGAGTGGAGGGGATGGCACAAGGTGCTTGGCATATAGCAGTTGGCACGTGGGTAGAGTTGATGGAATAAAGCAAGGCTTTTGGCATATAGTGATTGGTGCATGGGTATAGTGAAGGGGATGGCGTGAGGCCTTTGGCGTATAGTGATTGGCACATGTAGCAATTGATGCATGGGTAGAGTGGATGGAATGAAGCGAGGCACTTGGCATTTAGCCATTGGCACTCGGGTAGAGTGGATGGCTCAAGGCGCTTGGCATATAGCAATTAGTGCATTGGTAGAGTGAAGGGTATGGCATGAGGCCCTTGGTGTAAAGCGAATGGCACCTGGTGTGAGTGGGGGGATGACGCTTGGTGTATAGTGATTGGTGGGACGGGTAGAGTGGAGGAGAAGACATCTAAGTAAATGTGTCCGATCCCAAAAACTTTAATGAAGACATAGTTGAAAAAAGTTATTTTGCCAAATAAGCAAATCAGTGAGCGACTTCAGTGAAACATCCTGTAAAATTGTTCACCACCCGGGCGTAGAACAGTTAACGCCTAGTTTATTTATAGAGTGCTTTTTACAACAGTGTGGTCTCACAAAGCAGCTTTACTGTGTTATGAGCCTGAACCCTCAAAGAGCAAACCGAAGCCACAACGGCAGATCAGGATTTGAACTTTTGATTAGCAAAATGTGAAATCATGCAAAATTTATATAGATTGCAACTTTTTGGTGTTTTTCATATTTACTTCCTCTATGGTGTTGTAACATTACATGTAATTCTGGTGAAACCTGTCTATGGCGTCAGAATGAGTCCAAAAGTTTTAGGAACTTAAACAGAATCCGTAAACAAAACATTTCTATTTTCATGTGCACTTCTCATTTTTTCGCCTGTGCTTCTCTCTATCGCCCCCTCGCGTCTAAAAAATTCTCACATTCGATTTTTGTATTTAGG
>JAOUQT010048936.1:0-10865 GCA_025769995.1 Xyliphius kryptos
ATAAGTTGGTGGCGCGACCAGTCGTCGTGGCCCCTCTCTCTTCTCCTTTGGAGGGAGACAGAAACAATATTTTGATTCTCCGGTATGCCTTATTACTAAAATATGCCCTAATTTGAAGTTAAAGTATAAGAGTAAACACAATACCACAAGTATCATTGCAGCTTTGACAATTTGGCATGGCTTTTTTTATTTATGTAAATTAAAACAATTAGACAATTACTGTAAATCAACATCCTCCTAATTTATGCCCATTCTTTCAGCTGGATCTACAATACAGGAAACAAAATGTCAAATACAATAAGACCAAGATGACTATTTAAGCATCATCAACTCTAAACCAATTGTGTTAGATTTCATTCTGAACTCTCTCTCGCTCTCGACGTACACAGTGGCAACATTACTAAGACTGCATTCATTTATTTGTATAATGTTGTTGAAATATGAAATATTATTTTCTTTTTAGGTTGCAGAAAGAATACATTTATGCTTTTATAACCCCATTATTGGATTACTGCATCATGCCGAGAGTTCAGGTTTTGAAAGAGGTTTAGGTTCAGAAAAAGTTCTGACTTTTGTCAGTGTTTGATCTTATTGGTCTCATAGTTGCACTGCCACCTGATTCACTGTGTCGTCTGCATATATTGCTACACTGCATATATTTTAACCTATTAGGAAAATGGTAAACATGCCATTCATCCTGTTCAGATGTGTTTATTTGGTAACCATTTTTATGAATCTGGTATTTATAATGCATTATAAGTGTATTTATTAAGGTTAATAAAGCATCCATAATGCTTTATAAAATTTGCCACAATCCTCTGTTTATACACATAGATATTCATAAAGTGTTATAACAATATGCCATAAGGCTTTATACCACAAAATATGCCCATGCCCATCCAGGAGAAAACATCTTGGGCGCTAGGCAGATTCACCCAGGACAGGTCGCCTATCCATCGCTGGGTACACACTCACTCACACGGACACAGACAAACACACACTATACAGGGCAATTTAAAGCATTCAATTTACCTGGAATTCATGTTTTTGGAATGTGGGAGGAAACCGGAAAACTCTGAGGAAACCCACACAGACTGGGATTCAAACCGGGAATTCCCAGCGCTGAGAGGCGAATGTGCTAACCACTAAGCCAAAATACACATTTTATAATAATGCATTATGCCCCATTGTGTTATAAAGCCATATGACATGTTTTTATAACACCTTATAAGTGTGGTGTTGAACATTTATGTACATCAGCAGAGGTTTATGATAAGCATTGTAATTCATTATGAATATTTTTTAAGCTTTATGTGTGTTTATAATGCATTATGAATAACAGATTTATAAAAAAGTGTATTTACCTCTCAATTAATATTTTTTTGCGCAAGTTGTATTTATAAAATGTTAAAAAACTTATTTTCTCCTATTCGAGCAGCTAACTTTTTAAAGTTAACTTTTTAAAGTTAAACTTTTAAATTAAAGGTGAATAAGCGTTAATATTGGCGTGGTGGTCAGGCAGCTGAGATACATAAAGAAACTGAACTGTATATGGAATAAATACGCATTTTTCTAATTGACAGAAGGTTAAAAGGATATTTTTTTTAAATCCATGAAGGTGTTCCTTTAGCACATTTTCTAAAACTTAGATTGATTTAAGGGATAAATCTCTTTGCAAATTAGTCATCGGAATTCTAGCAATTAAGACTTAAACGGTCGAAGCAGTTTTATTGAGTCAAAGTGCATAGATTACATATTCATGACTGCAGCTCATCAAAGAACATTGCATTTGTAAGGATGCGTGCCCTTTGTAGGCATTTATTTAGCTTGACTTGAACTTTACCAAGTCATTACATGCTGTTTTTAAGTAATAGACTGTAAAACCAACATCATGGGATTTGGTCTGGTCATGCATTTTGATTTGGCAGAGCATAGACATCTACACAAAACATTTATAACAACCTTTATGAAATCCCTTTTAAAACCTTTATATTTTACTACTTAGAAGTGTCCCGTTACAGTTCTACAGGACAGAGGGGCACTCCACACACTCATACAGACACACACACACACACACTATATAGGGGCAATTTAGATAGAGGCAATTTAGAGTTGCAAATGAATCTGAAGGAGGAAAACATGGAAAATCCACCAAAATCAGGATTCAAACCTTGACACCTCAGCACTGAGAGTCGTTATATAGTTATGTTGCATCCTTTTGTGAATCATGTTGAATGCTACAATATGATTTTGCCAAAGTAATATTTTATAACTCTTCATTACAATAATATGACACATCTGAATTCCTAACATTTAATAAATACTAGTTATGGTAACCAAGTAGAGTCAATAAAGTATGGTAATCAAGCAAAATGGCATCCATACCATGAAGTGCACAATACCATGAAGGACAATTCCAAATGCATATATAATACATCCATATCTTCCACTTGGGGCGGCACAGTGGATTAGTGGTTAGCACGTTCGCCTTATGACAAACTCTTGAATCAGTATTAAATGCTTCATGTAATAACAGATGTAAGTCAGTTTGGTTTGTCTTGTTCAATTAGCCTTCTGCATGAGCTCTCCTTCTATTCAAGTTTAAAGGCATGCATCACTTAAAGTGCTATAGTTTTAATTTATTACATATTGCAACCATGGATTACAGAGGAAACACGCACTGGTGGCGGTGACGTCACATAAGCCCACTTTTTTTTTTCTCCTCAAGTTGCTGGGAAGCAAAGAATCAGCGCTGCTCGGCTGCAGAGCACAGGAAAGCTGAAGTGATGCGCACTTCAGTCTGTTCCCCCAAACACACAGAGCTCCACCGGCGCACGCGTGAATGTAAGTTACCTTTTTCTGTTTGTGCTTTCAATTAATTACTGATTTTGTTGGATGTTAAATACATCCCAAGTATGAAAATGCTTCAGATTACAGGGTTACTGTTTTACAAAACAAGTAAGGATATATATGGTATTTATATTGCTTAATTACATTTATCATAAGCCTTTGTTATCATACATAGATGTTCATAGACAAATAGTTTTAATCAATTTGACATAGGGCTTTATAACCCAAAGTGACCTAATGCAGTATGCCTTATAATAAGAACTTTTTGATTCTTGGGCTGTTTAGACATTCTTCCGAAAAACAAGATGATCACACTTGACTTAAAGTCTGTAAGGAGCATTTATAAGCTTATAAGTCACTATGTATGCAGTCTCTTTCAAAGAGAGTCTAAATAGCAACACTTTTACTTTATACCTGTACAGAGAGCTTATAAGCTTGTGGTAAAAAAAGTTATGAGCAGTTATAAAGTCATTTTCAGGAAAAGCACTTATACAAACATTATAAGGCTTCATGGCACTAGTCTTGAGGTAATGAACTGCTAAAATAGATCACTTTCAATACATTATGTTACTTAAGTCATGCATGTCTTGTATGGGTTCATGAGTATGGTTATGTACATCTATGGCCATTGACAAGTATTATGAGGCATTATAAATGCTTTATAAAGCTTTATGAATGTGTGACTACAAAAATACCCATTTGAATCGACTGATACCAACTCCTATGATCGTCCTGCGTTTTTAGAGGTACCAGCAGCCCAAATAATCTCTTTTCATTTTAGGTTTCGTGATGCCAAGAGCCCCTCGTCCACTGCAATTACGCGTGGATTTCCTCCTCCACTAAATCAGTGCGATCAGCCTTCTTCCTTCATGATGGAGAACATTTCGAGCCCGATGAAAATCTTCCCTCAGTGCAACTTCAGCATGTACTTTTCTTACTCCAGCTCCACGAACCGGAGTGATTTAAACTGCACGCCGCCGGAGGATTATTTCTTTTACGCAGACCTGTACGTGGTGTTGCCGGTTATTTACTCCGTGATTTGCGCCGTGGGATTGACCGGGAACACGGCGGTCATCTATGTCATCCTAAAAGCGCCAAAGATGAAAACAGTCACCAACATGTTCATCCTGAACTTGGCGATAGCTGACGATCTGTTCACTTTGGTGTTACCCATCAACATCGCGGAGCATCTCCTGCACTACTGGCCGTTTGGGGAAGTGCTGTGCAAGATCATTCTGAGTATTGATCACTACAACATCTTCTCCAGTATTTATTTCCTGACGGTGATGAGCGTGGACCGTTATCTGGTGGTTCTGGCCACGGTGCGCTCAAAGCGCATGCCATATCGCACTTACCGCGCAGCCAAGATCGTCAGTCTGTGCGTCTGGCTGCTGGTCATTTTAATCGTAGTGCCGTTTACAGTGTTCGGTGGAGTCTACATCAGTCCCGACGACACGGAAAGGAAAAGCTGCGTGCTTAGTTTCCCCAGTCCTGAGGGTTTGTGGTTCAAAGCCAGCCGAATTTATACCCTCATCCTCGGCTTTGCCATCCCCGTCTCCACCATCTGCATCCTCTACACCATGATGCTTTACAAACTGCGCAACATTAGACTCAACTCCAACGCCAAGGCCCTGGACAAAGCCAAAAAGAAAGTAACCATCATGGTGTTCATTGTGCTCGCCGTGTGCCTGTTCTGCTGGACGCCTTTCCACCTCAGTACCATCGTTGCTCTGACCACTGACCTGGGGACCACGCCACTCGTCATAGGGATTTCATACTTCATCACCAGCTTGAGTTACGCCAACTCTTGCCTGAACCCTTTTCTCTACGCCTTTCTGGATGACAGCTTCAGGAAAGCCTTTAAGAAGATGCTTGAATGTAGGGCAGCTTAGTTTTGCTCTTCACCGCCAGTGAAGTGGCACCAGAATGACGGAACACCTCGGATCTCAGTTCCCGAGGACTCAAACGCACACGGATGGACTTAATAATAGAAAGTGGGAATCTGTCTCCCTCTTGTGCCAATAATGTGAACTGAACGGGATTCAATCTCCCATTGCTGTAAATGCTGACCTAACTGTTCACGAATTAGAGGAGCTGTAAATATCCAGACCATATTCATAGTGGTTTATCTTTACGCGCTAAATAAAATGAATTCCCTCATTTGATTTATTTGTATTTTTTGGATTTTACTGAGGTTACACACAAGACATCTGGCCGCCACATTTAATCCACTCAATCCACACACACACAGAGCTTAGTTTAAGTTTACATTTCAGGGATATTTATAATTTATGGCAGTTTTTACAATAGCACACCGTCTCAAAGCAGCTTTACGGTCTTCCGAGCCTGAACCCCTAAAAGAGCAAGCCGAAGCGACATTGGCGAGAAAGCAACTCTCGGTTATTAAGTGAGCACACATGCCTGGAGCTGTGGCAGCCATCTACATGGAGGCCCAGGAGCTATTGGGGTTAGGCGTCTTGCCCAAGAGCACTTCAGTCATAGCAATTGGTGGGACCAGGAATCAAACCAGGGACTTTCAGGTTGCAAGCCTGCCCCATTTTGTTTGTTTGACTGAAAAAAAATTTTGATTCATTAAAAACAGTATACAAAAAATGTATAATATCCCAAATAGCAAATTAAATTTAGTACGGTTCGTCAACACTGCTTTTTAAAGCCTAAACTTACTTAAATCTAAATGTTTTCGGACCGTGGGAGAAGAGTGGAGAACCTGGAGAAAACAAATTCCACCCAGATTGGGATTCAAACTGGGAACCCCCAAACCTGAGAGGCGAATGTGCTGACCACTAGTTTGGCTGCATTTTTTAAATCTAAACATAAATTAAAATTATGATGCTACATTTAAATAAAATGTAAAAAATACTTTCATTTAATAATTAATTAGCCACTTATTCAGGTATCTTAATCCTTCTGAGCCAATTACAATTTTTCATGTACCAGTGTGTTTGCACAAGTCATTTATCCAGCCATTCTCCTGCTTAATCCTGTACTAGGTTCGTGCTGGAGAGAGGGGTCCCATGTATTCCTAATTTACCTTGAATACATGTTTTTGGACTGTGCGAGGAAACTGGAGAACCCGGAGGGAACTCACGCAGACGTAGAGAAAACATGAAAACTCCACCCAGATCAGAATTCAATCCTAGATCCCCAGCAGAGAGGGGAACATTCTAACCACTACGCCACTCGTCACAATTTATATTGTGCTGAATAAAAATATAGGAAAACGGGTGTTGTATATGATTATGTTTTATTGCACTAATAAGTGGAGGGTGTTTGGTAAAGGCTTTTTTTTTGTCATGTAAATATATAATTAAGAAATAGTAAAGTTATATCTGTTGCCGAAAACAAAGTGTATTTATTTCAAGGAAACGGGGTTTCGTGTTAAGTATTTTTCAACTCTAAAACACACACACACACACACATGCATGCCACAAACAAACACACACACATAAATTTAAAGTCTCACAAAGTCCATCCATCCGTTATCTTCCGCTTATTCCTCCCAATGCCCATCCATTGGAGTACATCTCGGGCCCTGGGCAGATACACCAAGGACAGGGTGCCAATCTATTGCTCGGCACACACTCACTCACACACAAACTATACAGGGCAATTTAGAACATTCAATGTACCTGGAATCCATGTTTTTGGACTGTGGGAGGAAACTGGAGAACCCAGAGAACACCCACACGGACATGGGGAGGACATGAAACTCAGGAATCCCAGGTCGGGATTCAAACCAGGAACTCCCCAGATTTGAGAGGAGAACGTACTAACCACTATGCCACCATGCCGCGTCTAACGAAGTTATATTAATTATACATATACTTTGGTTAGCCTACTACTACTACTAATGATAATAATTTAAATTTCTTACTTTTTTAAAAAAAAAACGTACAACATACAGTAGGTTTTGGGTTCTGTGGTAAAGATGAGATCAGCTCATGAAAACAGAACAAAACCCACTGTTAAATCAGGTGGAGGACTTGCAATGTTGATGGGCTTTTCTTGACTTGTTCACCACAACAATAAAAGTAAAAACTGTTTTCTGTTTTTAACAGCAAAATTCAGCCCCACAAAAATGTTCCTATTTAGAAATATGACTCCTGAAGAGGATGTGAAACTACTGCTAAAAAAAATGCCAACAAATCAAATTAGATATGTTCAAACCTTCGCATTCTTGTAGAACATTGAATTGATCGACGCTGTAGTCTGATTTTTGTGACATTAATATCCGAGTTCACATGACTCAGCACATCCTAACTGTTCAGACATGCTGAACAAGCACAGAACTTTATTATAACTTGGTCTGATTACGCGATGGTTTGTCTTAAAACCACGGCACTTTTCCATCGAAAAGATTACTTGATGTTCCCGGTCTGTTCCAGGACTTGCATTTCTCGGATTGACCATTGCCGTCATACATTCATTTTGTTTCATTTGCTGTAAATTGATGTTGATGGGGTTTGCCATCAACGTCAACGATGACTAGCGATGACACAGAACAACAGTGGTGCCACTAATAACTAAATCAAGCGCAAAAAAAAGAAACTTTACAGTCAGTGAACATGTTCAGAAGTAAAACCAACACCAATATGGTACTTGGAGCAAGATGTTAAAGTGAAGGACTGGCTAACAAGGCCAGAATCCATTTTACTTCTTATTTTTATGCTTAGCTAGTATACAAAATGAATACATTGTTTTCCCTCTTTACTTCAAAGCCATTGATAATAATAAATAATAATTGACAATAAATTGACAAAATGATAATAAAAGGGAGGCAAGGTCACAGTCTAAAGGTCTATAATCATAGCTGGTTAGTCGTGATTGTAATGGCCCCACCAGGACACCAGCCTTCAGATCGATAAGAATCTTGGTTTGATTTTTCACAGATGATTTTATAGATTCACGCTCATTAGTATACGAAATAAACAAAAGCACTGAATAGGCAGAGCTCTGAGAAGTTACAGAGATGATGTTTGAAGTGCACTTCTGTTGTTTTCTGATTGTTTGAGAAATATTGATCTAACAGATAAGACCAGGAATAGTTGACTGTACAAAACACTTGGGAAAAGGCAACACAATACACTCAAATGGTGTAGGTCAGGGGTTTAAAATATATTTTAGAATAACCTTTAAAGCTACAATTTAGCCAATTACCCAAGTCTCAGATAGGGGCTGTTGGTGGTCTTTAGTTAATAAAGCCATAAGATAGAAGAGGGGTGTGCATAATTGTGAATAAATCAGATAAAAGAGGTGTTGTTTGGTGCAGTTTCATCTTTTTCTCATGATTTATTTACAAAAGTGCACAACCTTAAGCGCCTTATTGCTTTTATAAAAACGGTTAGAAAAACACCACAATAAAAAAAAAAAAACCCAACCCAACATAATTGTTATTAAACTGATCTTGTGCAACGTACTTTAGTCTGGTTTTTAAAGCGAACTGTGATCACTGAGTAACAGGATACCGGCTTAATGCTTATCGTAGAATGATTCACTGCCTAAATTAATCTTTATTTTCATTTATACTACATAATTTAAATGTATGTATTGTATATCACTATAATAAATGTTATATTACTGTCACGGCTAAAAAGACGGCTCAGCCAATCAGATTATAGGACCAGAGTAACCGGTTTTATAAGCAAGTATGAATGATGCAACATCCTTCAAGTCTAACGCTAAGACTTCACCCATATGTCAGTTTAATATTTTGTAATGCATGAAAAAACGTCACATCTGTACTAATCGTAGGGTTTACTATGAAACGGGGAGTTCTAGTCCTTAAATCTGATTGGCTGGGCCGGTTGTCCCGCCATGGCATTGATGATAACACACATCTCTGAGCACTTCATGTTCTTATCAGTACATGATATACAATGCAATATACTTTTTAGAAACAATGTTCTGTTTGGCTATTAAATGGCAGTTTTTAAATCAGTATAGAAACCAAATTCAAACCAGTGATTACTTTAAAAACTGGACTGGTTTACAATGTAGAAGCCAAGTGTATTATTTTGCATTCAAAAAACACATTTATGAATGAAACTTTTTTTTTTAATCACAGTGTGTTTTTATTTTGATTAAAGACTTATTGAAAGAGATATTAAACAAGCAGGCAACACAGCCAAGCATCCAATGCCTGGTGCAAAGGGTTCACTATTAACTCTCATTAAATGGTGTCATGCTTTTGTTTCTGTCAGTCGGTTTGGATAAGTGAGTGTAAAGTGTTTAAGAAAATGCTTTAAGAGCACTGATATTGAGTTATGATTTTCACTGGAGAGTTGTTATTGATAAATTAGATCTGAGCTCTGAGTGTTATAATAGTATGAAACATCAGCATAGCGGTGCAAGCGCACGGTGTATCCATTGCCTGTACAAATTTTTTAAAACATTTTGTTTAGCCTGCATTACAACGTGCACTTTTAGACAAATACCTGCCCTTCCCAGTTTGCATTGGTTTGTGATAAGGTTTTCTGCAAATTCGATGTAATTAGATTAATTTAGATGTAATTGGTCACCAACTTCTTGGAGTTTTTTTTTTTTTTAAGAAACTTAATTCAACTAACAAAGAAAAAAAACACACACAAAACAACCTTCACATCACCTAAATGTAAATTTCCATTACACATAATAGCACTAACCACTCCTGGCACACAATCACTGATCAAACATGTATATATCTATAGCTACATAGCTGCTTGCGTGCCATACAAGGTACTGACTCTGGCTTACAGGACAATCTCTGGATCTGCCCTCTCTTACCTTCAATCCATCTTTACTAAACACACTCCAACTTGTTTACCGCACTCTTGTGATGAATGTCGACTGGTGATTTCAACTTACCGTGGTGCAAATTCTCACTCCGTTTTCTTCTCCACTGTTAAATGGTGGAACGATCTTCCCAACAACATCCGTAGGGATGACTCACTCAGCATCTTCAAAAAACTTGTCCTCTTCTTGCTATAAAAAATATAAATAAATAAAATTAAGAGCCAGATCTAAAAATGCACAGGTTTTGATGGCACTACAAATTAGCTGTTTTTTCCTAAACTACTGACTTGTGTTGTTATCTCTCTGTAAGTTGCTTTGGATAAAAGTGTCTGCTAAATGACTAAAATTAAATGTAATACCTATAAAAGCCAATACGCTCACTGACTCATCACAGATACTCCCACTTTCCGAGTACCTACAAGGCTGAAATTTGACATGGTAATTCCCTTGACATTGAAAAAATGATATGCTTCATAATTTCCTAAATTCAATCGCCATCAAACACAAGACCCCTCCAGTGTCACATCGGGGTCTTTGAATACCTACAGACCTAAAACTTGGCAGTATGACCATGTCCTCAGAAAATCTAAACAAATTCTTGCTTTTCTACGTTCAATTGTTTGTTCACTATCGCCATCAAACGCAACACCTCAGATGGATTGGTCTTTGGGAGTACCTACAAAGTTGAAACCTTTCGTCATTCCTTATTGTGTCTTTAAAAAAACCTACTGACAAATTAACGTAAGAAAGCAAACGCGTGGACACCGTAGTCACAACTCACACTAATTTCAGCTTGAAATGCCATAAACCCCACTCTATAATAATAAGTTCATTTTGAATATATAAGGTACAAAGCCATCACTCATTCAAAAACAATTTCACAAAGTTCTCCACCATAGCGCAGCACGGGTATTACATTCCTAAGTATATAAACTTCTGCAGTTTGGATTTGTATAAGGCGTACGTGTGCACACTTTCACCCTAATTTATAACACCAGACGTCTTTGATTATTAGGACATATATCTGTTAACATTATGTCAATATTTCTGAGCATGCTGGTGTTCCAGTGATGGGAAAACAGAGTGGAAGGATAAAAACACTGGATATCTGAAATTCTAGTGCCTTGTGGCTGTATGCACAACGACTGTTTAGATTGTATTGTCCTACATCTTTCAGATTGTGTTTTTCCTGTGTGAATAAAATTTTAAACCATTACTATATT
>JAOUQT010048946.1:0-10864 GCA_025769995.1 Xyliphius kryptos
CAGATCTAAATATTATTCAGACACTTTGGGGGGTTTTGGAGGAGCGAGTCAGGAAACGTTCTCCTCCATCAGCATCATGTAGTGACCTGGTCACCATCCTGCAAGAAAAATGGCTTAAAATCCCTCTGACCACTGTGCAGGACTTTTATATGTCATTCCAAAGACGAATTGACGCTGTATTGACCACAAAAGAAGACCCTACACCATATTAATTAATGATTGTGCTCTAAGACCAGGTGTTTTAGTTTTATTGTCCAACCCCTGTAGGTATAGATACAAAGACAACAACTTGGTCTGAGTAATGTAAATATGGGTCAGAGGATGTAGACTGATTTGTCTTCATGACACACTTCATCACATTCAAGTAATTGGGCAAAGGGTGACATGAGTGTGTTACACACACCCACACACTCCAACATGCGCACACACAAAACCACACGCTCACACTTCAGATTGTAATTGATTTGTTTGTAAGACAGACATTCTTTAATTATAATGTTGTTTCCTGAGAGACTCTCACATGCGCTAATGCAGAGCCACGAGAGACAGCGAGTAAATTACTCATGAGTGTGTTTGTGTGTGTATTTGTGCGGTTGGAATTTTTTTTGTTGTGATCATGTTTAATTAATTTAGGGTTTTCTGACTCTATGTAATCAGACAGAAGTCTTAAATGTGCGAGTTGTGAAAAAATAAAATCCTTTTATGCTATTTTGTATATATTTCATCAAGTATGTCAATAAACTGGCGCGATCCTGACACAATATACTTAAGAGCACTCTGTTCTATGTGCCGGCGTAAACACTTGAAAGAATTTTCTCTCTTTCAAAACTCGAGGCACTTTTTATTTCCGTTCTTTTCAGTTAATAAACCTCTTTTACATTTCAAATGTGACTAAAGACTACTTGTTCACAATTTCTGTTCCAGTTCAAGTGCAAAACAGCAGAGTTTTATGATCAGTGGGTTATGTGAACTGTTAAATGTAATTACTATGTCCAGAATAATTTACTGTTACTGTGTACTAAGACGTCTTAGACAGTTTTATACTTTTAACTTTGTGGCACATGTTGGAGAAGACTTTTTCTTCCTGTTCCATTATGCAGTGCCTATACAAAAATGATGCGATGAATATAATAATATTAGCATATTATATTTGTTTATAATTACATTTTTCCCCTTCAATAATCTGCAAATCGAATTTTTCTAGACACAAAAAATAAATACTCTGGGTGATGTGTTAGATCAGATGTCATATTTGAATAGATCAGACAAAACAGTACTGTAGAGTTTTAGAAAATACTGTACACTCTGTAAAGCTGTGTGTGATGTGGTGGCGTTGGGGGGCGTGGCGGAGCCGCGGCGCTGATCAGGGTTGATTAGCGCACCTGAAGCGGCTCTGCCTAAATGACTGTGTGCCGCTTTATAAGCTGCGCAATCTCACACCGCGGAGAGAAAGACCGACCACGGAGCTGGTGAGATGGAGGACCCAGCACGGCTACCGCAAGAACTGTGAATGCTGGAGAAAATACCCGCGTAGCTCGCAGGTGATGTCCTCTGCCATGTGCGTCCTCATCCATCCCGGGTTTCGGCACCAGTGTTGCAGGGTGGAAAGGATGCGGACCGGAGACAGGAGTGTAACACACAGAACCGGCTTTTATTTGCCGACCCAACACGACTGCATAGCCGTGCTGGGTCCTCCATCTCACCAGCTCTGTGGTCGGTCTCTCTTTCCGCGGTGTGTGATCGTGCAGCTTATAAAGCGGCACACAGTCATTTGGGCAGAGCCTCTTTAGGTGCGCTAATCAACCCTGATCAACGCCGCGGCTCCGCCACACCCCACAAGCCACCGCGTCACACTGTGTTTTAACAAAACACAATGTTTAATTGAACGGCAGGACAAAAATGAATGAGACTACACAATATAAGACATCACCATACAAGATATGCTAAGAAAGCACTCACTCAAGTTTAAAATAGTTTAACTTAAAATTTTTGTCTGACAAAAACCATTCACCAGTTCCCATGAGACTTTTAATTAAAGTGAAAGTTACATACAGCCGTAGAAGAGTCTCACTGACACTGATCTATGATCACGAGAAATGATAAACTGCTTGTGCGAGATATTTATATATGCTCAGTATCAAGCAGTCCAGTCAAGACAAGTGAGCAAACTCAAGGAATGCAAAGCGAAGCAGATTTTAAAACACGGCTTTAAATAAATCTACCTTATTGCTTCACCTTGTGGATGTAACATCAGCTCATCTGGCATTGTACAATGTGTGTTATTCATTCTCTAATCCTTTATCGGTGTTCAAAGAGCCCTGCAGGATGCTGATAGCCAGACAAGTAGGTGTACCAGACAAAGTAGCTTTTGAGTGTCTGTAATACTGTTTCGGATTCCTTGTTTTTGTTGCCATTTTCTGTAAATGAGTAACCAACTGGGAAGGAGGCATTCATATCCTGTTTAACTTGTGCACATTAGATTATTAAATCTTAAAGTACACCTTAAACAGTTTTAAAATAAAAAAAAATATGGTTGTGCACCAATAACCTCCCAAGATTGGGAATCCAGGTTTGAATTCCCATGTCCTCCCCATGTCTGTGTGGTTTTTCCTGCAGTCAAAAAACATGGCTTGAAGATGAACTGGCTGTTCTAAATTATCCATTCATTCATCATCTTCCGGCTTATTTCTTTATTAGTGTTGTGGTGGGGTTTCCCATGCCCATCCAGGGGAGAACATCTCGGGTGCTGGGCAGATACATCCAGGACAGAGCGCCAATCGATCGCTGGGTACACACTCACTCACACATCCACACACAAACACACACTATACAGGGTAATTTAGAGCATTGTTTACCTTAAAAACTTGTTTTTGGAATGTGGAAGGAAACTGGAGAAAACTCACATAGACACGGGGGGAACATGGAAACTCCAACCAGATTGGGATTCGAACCTGGAATCCCCAGCACTGAGAGGTGAACGTGCTAACCATTAAACCACCGTACCGCCCTGCTTTAAATGAAATCCTCTATATAGTCTGTGTGTGTGTGTGTGTGTTTGTGTGTTTGAGTGAGTGTGCAGAGGGATCGATTGGCACCCTGTCCTGGGTGTATCTGCTCAGTGCCCTAAATGTTCTTCCCTGAATGGGCATAGGAACCCTAGTAGAGGATTAAGCAGATGATAATGAATGACTGTGCACCATCATGTTAACCATCATGGAATTGGATGTGTGTGGTTGACATTTACTGGTTGTGGCAGAAGGAGAAGGCGGAGCTATCTGTAATTGACGTTGATTATGCTTAAGTGATGCACCTGACACGGCTCCGCATAACAAGCGTGTGCGCTTTTTAAAACCATGAACATCACATGCCGCAGAGAGAGAAACCGGTCTCAAGCTTTAATCCCAGTGGATGCAGCACATTTATAGACAGTCTATACTATAAAGCCCGTTATGGCTTAATGTAAATGTGTTTAGTTTTGGTAATAAAGCCATTATTTGTTGGGAAATTTTCAGGAAGTCTCCGGTCCTCGTTTCCTTCACCCCCTTGTACGCTGGTGAGGGCAATCAAGCTAAAAAATGGCAGATTTCAGTTTTGACTGGTGCATTTTCAATGTCTTTTAATATGTAACTAAATTATTGCTTTTAAACATGACAATGTTTTGGGAACTGGGGTGGGAATCCAAATGGGAAATCAATCTCTGCATAAACTAAGAGATTTGCTTGCCATGTTTGCTCATCTTCTGACCTGCAAATAGACATTGCATTAGCAGTGGACATAAAACTTGTGTGGGATTTCAAAAAAAGCAAATCAAGGAAGCCATCCCATCACAATAGCCATATTTTGAAGTGTGTGTGTGTAATATCTGTCATTTCTTCTCATTAGTAGAAATAATTACATTTGCATCATGATGCAACAGTCATGAAACTCCTTGAACCTGATATATCTGATCATATAAAAAAATCCATTCATGAAATTTAACGCCTGAATTTGCGCTGCATGTGTCCAAAAGCATTCTACAAAGTCTGCGATCAGATGCCATCACACTGTGACACATGGGAAGATCCACTCCCAAATCTTTAAAGGGAAAAACTGAACTTCTTTTTTAAAGAAAACATTTAAGTGAATATTATTCTCTTGCTTTATGCTCCCGTCTGCAGGAAAGATTGTGCACAAATTTCTACAGCTACAAAATCTTGTTAAGAGTCTTTCCATACCAGCATGCGAGTGATGGTGGGTTTGGTGGGTGAGTTGTGGTGGATGGTGGTGGCGTGAGGGGTTGATGAATGGAGAATAAATTTTCTTGATTTCATTTCATTGAAGAGTCATTTTTAATGCATTTTTAAGTCAATCCAAAAACAAGGATTCCAGGTAAATTGACTGCTGTAAATTGCCTCTATATAGTGTGTGGTCTAATAGAATTTAGCAGAACATGAATTAGTGAAGTAATGATTAGTTGGTATGAAGGACAAGTGCTATGAGATTCTTTTTGAAATAAACGCACTTACACTTCTGCCTCATATACACACGTTGGTCAACTTTTATTTTGTCATGTTGAAGCTTTAGGAGAGTCTGGATATGGATGGACGGACGGATAGATGGAGGATGTATGGACAGAAGGATGGATGGGGGATGGACAGATAGACGGATGGATGGATGGGGGATGGATGGATGGGGAATGGATGGACGTGGTGATAGACAGATGGAAAGATGGGTAGAGAAGGATCGAGGGACGGATGGACGGATGAATGGACGGACGGATAAATGGACGGACTGATGAATGGACCGATGGATAGATGGGTGGGGATGTATGGATGGAAGGATGAACGGATGGACAGATGGATGGGGGATGGATAGATGGACGGATGGACGGATGGACGGACGGACAGATGGACGGACGGATAGATGGATGGGGGATTGACGGATCGATATACGGACAGATGGATGGACGGATGGGGGATGGATGGATTTACGGATGGATGATGGACAGATAGATATATGGATGGGGGATGGACGGATGGATGGATGGATGGACGGATGAATGGACAGATGAATGGACGGATGAAAGTACGGATGTATGGACAGATGAATGGACGGATGGATATACGGATGGATGGATGGAATGGGGGATGGACGGACGGACGGACAGATGGATGGGAGATGGACGGATGGATATACGGATGGATCAACAGATGGATGGCTATAGGACGTACAGACGGATGGATGCATTGGAACATGTTTTATACCTCAAAAAGTCAAACCCCTGTTTTTCTGTGGTTCTGGTTTCTTGTAATTAAACAGCATATCCATATACAGACATGGCACTAAATTCTAATAATACACACATAGAATTGTGTGTATTATTAGGCACATACACACAATTCTTTTTTTTTTTTTAATTGTGAGGGTAAAGCAGAAAAATGGAAAAAAATAAAATAAAATCTCCACCCAGTTTAGGATTCGAACTCCAATGCTGAGAAGTGAACATGCTAACCCCCAATCCACTCCCTCTCATTTACCATTACCATTTGCTATTACCAGCCCAACTCATACATTAGACAAACACCAACATATTTAGAGGTTTGTCTGTCTCCTCAGCGAATAATGATATATACAGGTAATATTAATTAAGGCAGGGGAATGTTTATATATTTATTAAGAACTTATATCATTATGATATTTATTATCGGTAATGCATTTTGTTCTGTATTTGATATTTAATGGTGTTTAATGGGTTGTCATTAGTATTTTATTTTCTGGTGGATCTGGGTATCTGATTCATATGTGAAGCACTTTGTTGTATCTGGTAATTAACATGCAGGAGGTGAAGCAGTATGGACGAAGCGAGCAAGCTAATGGATGTGAGCAAGAGAAGTGTCTGATAAATAAAGGAGATAGAATGAAAGGGAGGGAAGGATGTCATGAAAAAAAAAAAAAAAAGAAGCGATGGGAGGAGGTTCTTCTGCTGAAAGCCTGCCAAAGGGTTCGAGCTCTAAATCTTTACTGTAACCTTTATGTCTGACCTGTAATAAATTCCTTCATGCTCTTCATCTGAGTGAGTGAGCAAAAGAGCGGGTTGGGGTATAATGACGGTGGGAGAAGAATGAATGAGTGGTTTATGAAATCACACAGCAACACATGTGCCAACACAAATACCCACATACCCACACACACTCTCTCCCACCAGAACCAGGCTTATTGTACTGGACCTCTCTCACTTTCTGCATTACAGTGTCTGGATCTTTTACTTCTCTCTCTCTATGGCACTCTTTTTCTCTCTATATTAAGCTAATCCACGGTCAGTGCTCTCATTTGGCAAATGAGCATGTTATTTAAACATGACGTTCGTATGCTAATGAGGCGAAAATCTTTGAAATTGGGCTGAAAAACAGAGTGAACCGAGCATATGATTTTCAAGATGTCCAATAAACTCTCCCTGTGGGTCTGTCCCAAATCAGCATCTCTTTTTACTATGTAGGCCACATAATGACCACCATTAGAGTTTGTGTTAGCTGTTTTCCACTTCTGTTTCGTTTATTTTCCTCTCCTGACCTGAACTGTACTCAGCCCCTTTGAAATAAACTGCATTAATGATCTTGCATATCAAAAGGTCAGACCTTGTATCACACAGTGTATACACATACAGACACGCACTATACAGATAGACACACTATACAAACTCACACCGACTTCACTGGATCTCCACCACATACTTCAATCCACTGTCTGCATCCTTTTTCTTTCATCTGACAGCATACGACAGCAGGCTTCTTCTCTCTCGTCTGTCCTCTCCTTCATTACTATAACTTCCTCTCTCCAGAAGGGTGTACAGAAGCACCAAGTGACAGGATGAGAGATGGAAACAAAGAAGTCAGCGAGTAAAACCCTGTCTAGTGAGAAATCAGTATGCACTAGAAGGCAGGGAATGCCCATGGAGGATATTTTCAAAACCAAATCAACTTTCACTATACACTGTATGCAATTCACTATAAGCATACAGGCCACTTCATTAGGTACCGCTCACTGATGCTACACAAATCAGGTTTTCTTACCATAAATATACGGATTGTAGGTCTACAGTTCCATTACAATAGGTCATATAGCAGATAATTTTATCCAAAGTGACCTACAAGTATCCCACTTAATAGTAGGTGTCAGAACACAGGGGTACATACAGAATCCCTGGAGCAATGAGGGTTAAGGGTCTTGCTCAAGAACCCACATTGGTAACCTGCGATTGGAACACACAACTCTTAGATTGCTAGACAAACACCCCAACCACTGAGCTCACTAATCCTTCAGTCCATCTGTTTCTCTGCATATTATGTTACTATACCTCTATACTATACTTAATAATACTTAATAGTTCCATGTATGCATTGGGTTTTTTCTCCAGGTTATCATGCCCATCCAGATGAGAACGCTTCTGGGTTTCTCATGCCAATCCACGGGAGAACGCTTTTAGGTTCCCCTTGCCCATCCAGAAAAGACTGCTTAGCAGTTCACTATGCCCATCCAGGGAACAACGCTTCAGAATTTCTCATTCAGGGGGTAGCATGTTGGTTTTCCTCATGCCCATCCAAATGAAAACGCTTTGGGGTTCATCATGCCAATCCAGGGGAGAATGCTTGCCGTTTCTCATGCCCATCCAGGAAAGAACTCTTATGGGTTCATCATGCCAATCCAGGGGAGAATGCTTTGGGGTTCTTCATGCCCATCCAGGGAAGAATATATTGGGGTTCCCCATACCCATCCAGAATAGAGTGCTTAGGGGTTCACTGTTCCCATCCAGGGGAGAACGCTTCAAGGTTCATTATGCCCATTCAGGGAAGAACATTTTGGGGTCCTTCATGCTAATTCAGGAAATAATGTTTTGGGGTTCCTCTTGCTGGGGATCCAGGTTTAATTCGATAGGAGTTTCCATGTTCGGGTTTGTTAACCACAAGCCTCCGACTGCCTCAAATATCCATATTTATGAGCATGAGTAAGTATAATAAATATCCATCTGTAAAATGGTAACATTCTAACTTCTGACATCTACATTCATCCCTTGTTTTGGGAAAAGTACCTGTTGCGTATATTTCTATTGGATTATGGAGATTTCACATTTTGGAGTTAATTGCTTGTTTCACTGTATCAGATATTGTATCCTAATTAAAACTTCTGGGTCGAGTGTTCCTAACGGAAGCAGTCAAAAACTAGAGCTTTGAAGGACGCAGGCTCCGAATTGGAACAATGCAACAATGTACTAGCAGAACATGCGAATGCTGCAGGCCCACTTTTTGTTATTCCATATTGTCCCGTTGTTATCTTGTGCACCACACAGGGCTTTTTGATCATAAAATAAAACAAAAAAAAATCATCAAACAACAAAATGAACGAAGCACAAAACCCCTGCTTTCCCGACACACTCCCTAATCCTGATTAGCTTCATCTTATGATCCTAATCTCAATGCTAACACTGATCAGCGGCGCATGCAGCTAAAACTCATTAGCTTTCACTGATTTTTCTGTTCGATATGTTACAAAATCAAAAGAGCGTCTGTACAAAACACTGACTTTAAATAATTCATTTTTATTTAAAACTTTTCTCACTATCAATGCATTATCCTGCATGCTAATGCTGACCCCAGCCTAGCGCTACCACCTCATCTTATCTACATGCGACTTGGCATGACCAACGCTCCCAGTTTTTTTGTGTTCCAGGTTAAGGGAAGAGTATGCTGTAAGTCGTCGCCTGTGTGATAAAAGCAAATATGAAGTAAGCCACCAAAGCTTTATAAAAATTTAGCTTCTTCCTTTACATCACGCATATTCAATGCTACTAATGCTCTAGCAACTCTGCTTGGTCCTCATCAGCCATACTACAAAAAGTAAGATCCAAACAAGTCAGAAAATCGTAAAAAAGTAATAAATTTAGTTTTAAAAAGCTGCGCTATGTGCTACTTTATATATTTAAAATGAACATATGATTATAAAGTGTGTTTAGTGCCAATTAAAAATCTGAAATAAATATGTGGAAAGAATAGTGTGAGACACTACGGTGTCCAGGCGGTTGCTTTCTTACGTTAATTTATCAGTAGGATTTCCAAGGACATGGTAGGTAATCCCGGGGCCATGTTTTAGCCTTGTAGGTTAGGAAGACTTACTCAGGAAGACCCCAATGTTACACTGGAGAGGTCTTGCGTTCAATGGCGATATTGAACAAATCATTGAACCTAGAAAGGTGAGAGGAACTTACTGACGAGTCAGTAAGTATGGGTTTTGGCATTTATAGAGAAGTATAGCGCTTGGGGATTCCCGGTTTGAATCCCAATCTGGGTGGAGATTCCATGTTCTCCCCGTGTCCATGTGGGCTTCCTCCGGGTTCTCCGGTTTTCTCCCACAGTCCAAAAACTTAATTTGAAGTAAATTGGCTGCTTTAAATTGCCCATATAGCCTGTGTGTGTGTGTGGGTGTGTGTGTGCGCCCAGTGATAGATTGGCGCTTGGTCCTTGGTGTATTTGCCCGAGATGTTCTTCTCTGGAACCCTTGTAAAGGAATAAGTGGAAGATAACGAATGAATGAATGATTGTTTATAGATAAATGATCTAGTTTTTAGATTTTATTTTTATTATTACAAGAAATCTTATCAATATACATTTATTCACTATATTGCCTGCTAGTTTTACTGGATTCATGTGAATCTTTTCTTGATTTGTGTTTATTTGACATATTTTTTGCAGCACAGGCTCAAACTAGTTCTTATGTGCTCGTCCTCATTGCTTTCTCTACATTTCTTCTGTAAAAATCTTTGTTTTCTATGACACTGTTTGCACCAATGTGCAGTGGCAAAAGTGCCATTCATCCTGAGGTATGGTCTCGGTTGTAGGATCACAGTTAGTATTATGATTCATATTGGGAGTCAGAGTATCCTTAGATATTTTTGTGTTAGCTGTTATTATGCGTTGTTTTTTTTTTTAATTTATTTTATCCTTTGAATTTGCTTCCTGTAGTTTTCTGTCTCTTGCAGTCGGGTTGGTTGATCTCCAGAGCCAACATGTCATCGTGTGTCATTTTATTCCAGACCTGTTTTTTTCTTTTTTTTTCTTTTATTCCATTTTAAAATTTTAAATATTCCCATATGATTAATTAAATGTCTTTTTCAGTTCTTTTTCTCGTTTTGGGATTTTTGAACTGATTGTTTTCCTTTCTCCTTTTTAAATCTGTCCTATTTATTCATTACTATTGTTGTTTATTTTGCCTTTTTTGCCTCTCATATAAATAATTTAATTCAAGACTGTCTTTTTAGGCAGCACTACATTAATGTAACATTTTCTTGAGTTTGGTTCAGTTCTTTTAAAATCCTGTGCAAATGTGTCTCTTTCTATGTCCCTGTTCTACGGTTTGTGTAGGATTTGAGTGAACCTCTAACTTAGAAACCGAAAAACTAGGCAGTTTGCAGGGATGTGAAGAGGCAAATGTTAATCAGTCAGCAGCTTGTGCTCATTAATGGGACATGTCTCTTCTGACTGTGTCTGAAGTTTGATGATCATAAATCAAACTGACCCTAAAATAAGTGAAGAAGCTGCATTGCTCAGAACAGCTGCATCCACCACAACACCTCAAACTTCCCTTCATTCTCTTTCTTTAAATCATGTGTGTTCCAAAGTCTGGAGATAAACCAGATAACAAAGACAGGAGATTAATCAAAATTCCGAAATCACCTTCAGAGGAAGAAATTGGTACAAAAAAATCTTATGAGATAAATAACTGATGGTGTTTAACTTCTTTTGATAATTTTACACAAACTCTCTCTCTCTCTCTCTCTCACACACACACACACACACACACACACACACACACACACACACACACACACACACAC
>JAOUQT010048957.1:0-10864 GCA_025769995.1 Xyliphius kryptos
CTCAGTGGTTTGGCTGTTGGACTATCAATGAGATGATTGAGGGTTCAAATCCCAGCTCCACTAAAGTTACCAATGTGGGTCCCTGAGCAAGACCCTTAACCCTCTTTGATCCATCAGTGCTGCACCAACCCTGTGTTCTGACCCCAATCAAGTTGGGATAACAAAGTCACTTTAGACAAAAGCGTCAGCTAAATGACCAGTGTAAGTGTGTGTGTATGTGGAGGTTGTTTTTGAGACCTCATGGGGTGTGGTAGCCCGGTGGTTAGGGTGTTGGCCTAGCAATCTAAGGGTTGTGGGTTTAAATTTCAGGTCTACTAATGTTACCAATGAGGGTCCTTATGCAAGACCCTTAACCATTGTTGTGTCACGGATTGTGTGTTTGACCCCTAAGGATACTTATGTCACTTTGGAAAAAAGCATCTGCTAAATGACCAAATGTAAGACCATAATAGTCCACTCTTCTCAGAATCAGAGGGTAAATGTAAAAACGAAAGAGGGTTTCTGAGGGTCAGACTGTTATTCTGCAAAACACTGTGTTAACATGAAAATGATCGCTGAAATCTGAATCTTGATGTCTTTGTGATGTTTCTTGCAGGATTAAACATCCCAACATCGTTTCTTTGGAGGACATCTTTGAGAGTAATTCGCACCTCTACCTCGTGATGCAGCTGTAAGTGCCTGTTTGGACTGAATAAAAGCAGTGTGTGTCTCGTGATCTAGTTCAGATGCTTCTTTTAGCCCCGATTTCAGATCACGTCTATGTTCTACATTGCGGCTGCATTTTTCACGAATGACAGAATGGTACACGTCGACACATTTCGGGAAGTAAAAAGTAGGCAAAACAGTTTTTAGGGGCGAGTGGCCTATTTTTTTTCTGATAAAACCTTTAAAGTTGAGATTTAAAAATTTGTCTGGGTTAATTTAGTGCTTTTATGTTTATGGGAAAAATAACTACGCTAAAAGAATGTGAAGTGTACAATTTAAATATGTAACAATTATTACAGTACGGGCCAAATATTTGGAGACACCTTCTCATTCAACGCATTTACAATTTACATTGTAGATTTTCACTGAAGGCATCAAAACTATGAATGAACCCACGAGGAGTTATGTACTTATGTACAAAAAAGGTTTCTTCAAAATGGCCACCCTTTGATCTGATTACTGCTTTGCACGCTCTTGTCATTCACTCAATGATCTTCGTCACCTGAAATGGTTCATTAGTACATCCATCCATCATTCAAGCACACAAACCCCTCCAAGCATTCAAGATAAGGTGGTGATCCAAGGGGAGGTTCATTAGTATAATTAATTAGAATGCCAACAGTGTGCGAAGCAGTAATCAGAGCAAAGGCTGGTATTTTGAAGAACTCGAATATAAAACATGTTTTTAGTAATTTCACTTTTTTGTTAACTACATAACTCGTGTTCATTCATAGTTTTGATGCCTTCAGTGAGAATCTACAATGTAAATAGTCGTGAAAATACAAAAAACGCATTGAATGAGAAGGTGTGTTCAAACGTTTGGCCTGTACTGTAATTATTTAATTGAGGGTCATACAGGTTGACCTCAGTTATGAGTTGTTTTCATGCTCCTGTTATTCCTTCAGTCCAGAAGAATGAGTCTGGGGTAACCACTCGTGTACAGACACATCACATAAGAATTCGGTTGAGATATGCTTACATAAATACTTAATATATTGTCCCAGCTGTTTAGACTGACACAATAAATGGAAGTGGGAGCAGAAAATGAGTTTTATAGCTGTGAGGCCCGGCTAGCCCGTGCCATAGCGCTTTCCTCTTTCATGCCTGAGCTCGTCTCGTGCTCAGCTGTGAGTGAGGCTGCAGAAATATCTCATTCATTTAGCCTGTTTAGGGCCAATTAGCTGACTGGCAGCACAGGTCTACTTTGTATTCCTTGGCTGTCTGCAACCTTCACCTGACCGCCAAGCCAATCTACCTTCCAAATCAACCGGGCGAAGTAAACACAACTGTAGGAGGCACCACACACACACACTCTAAGAACTGAATCTGGAAATGAACCCTCACATGTATAATGTGCAAAATGCTGTTATATGCTGCATCACTCGCTTCAGATATACAGCAGCACTTTTGAAGTGGCAGGGTCAACAGCAGATAAACTAATGCAGGCAATCCTATTACCCCACTGCCAACACATGAAAGCCATGTCAAGTCTCTATAGAGAGAGTGTCTCATTTAAGATGTACATTTCATTAAGATGAGCCCTCAGCGCCAACACAGTTACGCAGTGAAGCTCTTTCACATGTCCTTGCTGCTAACTTAACTGTGTGGTGCAGAGACACTCATAATATTTTTGAAATAGTGTAAAAGTGAATCATTTTTATGTGGTATCAGTCTTCACTATCGCATGTGACATGAGCTTGATGTACAATACAATGGCAGAATCGGATTGATGCGTGAGCTAATTAGTTAGCCTTTCAAATTTTATTGACAAACTTCAGAGGGCGTATAAAAATAAGTGAAAGGAACAAGTTAGAATCTAATAACGTACCACTTTCAAGCAGAGTTGGTGAGATTTTTAAACCATGACATATTCGAAAGTAAGGCGGTGACCATAGCAACCATCTGTCTACCTATCCACCTACCTATTTAGTGCTAATTCTACTCTTTATAGGTATATGTTTGCATAAAATGAACATTGTTCTTTTATTCTCTAAACTACTGACAACACGTCTCCGAAATTCCAAGCAAAAATTTTGCATTTATTTACAGAATGGTCAAAATTACAAAAAAGAACAAGTTCATATTCATTTAGAGACATCCATCCATCATTATCTTCCGCTTATCCCTCTACTGGGCTCGCGGTGGGGTTCTCCATGCCCATCCAGGGAAGAACATCTTGGGCTCCAGGCAGATACACCCAAGACAGGGCGCCAATCTATCGCTGGGCACACACTCACACAAACACTATAAGGGGCAATTTAGAGCATTCGTTTTACCTGGAATCCATGTTTTTGGACTGTGGGAGGAAACCGGAGAACCCGGAAAAAACCCACACGGACACGGGGAGGACATGGAAACTCCACCAAGATCGGGATTCGAACCGGGAATCCCCAGTGCTGAGAGGAGAACGTGCTAACCACTAAGCTAACCACTAAGCCACCGATCATGGAGTTGTTACGAATCATTATGAATAATTTAAAGTAACCACGTGATCGTCTGCTTAACGTACAGCACGGTGAAGAACCCGCACAAAACCCGGGGCGTTTAGCGTCGTACATGCCGCCGTGTACTGTAATGCAATGGCGGGCCGTCAGGACCTTCAAAACCTTCTCTGAAGGTCTAAAAATATCTTAACGCTAATCATATTTGGTCCATGATCACATCTTAAGTACTTCCAAATGCTCCGCCCGCGTCCTTTCATAACGTTTCCTGCGGTCGCGCCGCTTCCAGACGTGCATTTCCTTATCAGAGCGTTTATCACATTTCAGCATCATTGTTTTTTTTTGCCGTCATGATGAATGAAGTGTAGATCAACCAATCAGATTTTGGATCATCAATATTTTGCTGGTCTTGGTCTTTAAGTTTCAGTCCAGCGTCCCGCCTTGGATCTCCTAAATGAATAAAGGGATTATAATTCGAGCACCAAGCGCTCAGTGTTCCACAGACAGTCTGGTGGAAACGAGGCCAGTGAGGGCCGTTCCCGTGCTCTACAAACAAGATAAAGCTACACCGAAACCGTGGGGAGCTTCGGTGTCGATGGGGAGGGTTAGGGATAGAGGCCCTCTGACGTTGACCCCCCTGTGGACCTTCTGACAGAACGTTCAGTATCCAGTTGCAGAGGTTTTCACTGAACCCATGATTCCGCGGTGCGCTGACGAGTTTGGCAGGAATTGTATTGTTTCAATCTGAAGGTTCTCACAACGGTATCGTCTGCTGGCCTTTGGATACAGGGGGTCCGCCCGGGCAGATGATATGCTCTGTATTATCTTATCTGCCCTCACGGACCCCGTCATAAGCAGAAACTTGTGATCATAATTCCCGGTCATGTCCTTGGAAAATCTAAATACTTCTGATCTTCCTACATTGGAGGTGTCCAGGGACACATCGAGGTCTTTCAGAGAACCTACAAGGCATCGTGATTCCCCACCACGTCCTTGGAAAAACAGGATTCGATTGGTCCTTCGGGGCGGCACGGGGGCTTAGTGCGTGGCATGTTCACCTCGCAACGCTGGAGATTTCTTGGTTCGAATCCCGATCTGCGTGGAGTTTCCATGTCCTCCCCGTGTCCGCGTGGGTGAATGCTCTAAATTGCCCTTATAGTGTGTGTTCGTGTGTGTAAGTGAGTGAGTGCCCAGCGATGGATTGGCGCCCTGTCCTGGGTGTATCTGCCCAGCGCCCGAAATGTTCACCCCTGGGGCATGGGGAACCCCACCGCGACCCTCACAGAGGAATAAGCGAAACATAAATGAATGAAAGCATTGTTCCCTCGCAATCGCCATCGAACGCAACACCTCAGATGGATTGGCGGTTGGCCAACAAAGCTGAAACTCAGCGCCGTCATCCCTTATCGTGTCCCGTAGGAAGCGACCGCGTGGACACCATCGTCCCAACTCACACTATATTCATTTCACATTTTTAATCGCCCCAAATTCTACATATTGTCCACCAGAGGCGCAGTACGCGCATTCAGCTAGATTTAAAGAAACATAAAGTCATGTAACTAAACTCAACATATAAATATTGGCATTATTGTGAATAAATCACAGTAAAGAGGTAATTAGGCCCGACGCAGAGCGGAGGACAGTTACGCCTCAAGCCCTAATTTAATGCGTTTATGAAAAAGCTAAATCGTAATTAATCTGCTCTTCCGCGACGTGATCTAGATTTTTTTACTCGCTGAGTAACAGGTTTGCGGTTTCTCCAACATCAACCTTGTGTGTTTGAAATCATATAATAAAAGCCCCAAGATGTGTATACATAAATGTGTGTGTGTGCGTTAAATATAATAAGAATCCACAGCGACTGCTCACACGTGTCCGCTAATAAGCGCACGTTCCTGAAATATCGAATCATTATTAAACAGCTGCATCGGAACCAAACGTCCTGTAGAGTTTATCGATGTTTAAATAGATATTTTCAGGTTATCGATATTTGTGCCTTTGCTGGAGGTTCCCCGTCGGTGCGGCTCAATTCTATAACCCATTAAGAACCTCGGGCTATAGAACCAGGTTCCACGTGCACCCACCCACCCGGCGGTGCGTTCTTTGTGAGGGATTTGTAAATGAATCGACCGATTTGCACACAGACCATCAGATAACCAGCTGCATGCAAAGCAGCCGCACACACACAAACACACATACACACACACACGGGAACATGACACACATAAGTACAGGTTCACCCAAACAAAATCCCTTTACTAAGAAGGTTCCACATTTTGGGGTCTGGGCACATGCACCCAGGACAGGACGCCAATCTATCGCCAGGCACATGCACACACTACAGTATAGGGGCAATTTAGAGCAGCCACTTCACCTCAAATCCATGTTCTTGGACTGAGGAAACCCATGCAAACACGTGGAGAACATGCAAACTCCACCCAGATTTAAACGTGGATCTGCAGCGCTGAGAGGCCACCGTGCCGCCCCATGGACTAATTTGGTTTGCAAACTTAAATCCAGATGTTGGACCAAATGAAGCCACTTCTTGCAGCTATACAGTACCAAAAGTTTGTACACACACCCTTCTTGCTGCATTGTCCATTTCCTTGACTCATCATATAGTCCTTATCCTGTAGTCCGTCTGTTTTTTGTTTTTTTAGGTTCTCCCTTCTCTATCGGTCAGGAGCATCACAGAGCAGGTATAATTAAGGTGGTGGGTATAATTCAATTTTTTTTTTCTTAGAGGCGGAAATGGGCTTCCATAAGTAAAAACGATCACCTCGGTGACACTGCTGGGATAGGAATGATGCACCGACCGTCTGGCCGCCTGCAGCTTTGGTTCCATCACACATTCTTTGTGATCTATCCACAAACTTCTGCAATCATAACAGTTATTTCTGTCCAGAGAAAAGCTCTAGCCCCCTAGATCTTCTATTGATGGAGATATGTTCCCTCCAGAAGATTCCAAAGATCCTCAGAGGGGTTCGGGTCTGGACTCTGTGGTGGACGATGCTGTGTGAGAGTGAGGTCTCCTGCTCCCTGAACCGCGCTCTCACAATTTAAGCATGATGAATCCTGACATCGTCACCATCTCATCAGGAAGAACAGATCCATTGATGGAAGAACCTGGTGGTTCAGTAGATTCAGGTCAGTTGACCTCAGACCTGACCGACTGCGGTGACCCCAGATCAGAATTACATCAAACGGTGGGTTGCGGACACGTTCTGGGCGGGTTGTGCCTCATAAAGAAATAAGCGGAGGATAATGGATGGATGAGACCTGAGCGTTGGTCGTTACGGATAACACACGGCGCAACATTTAATTACAGACGTCGAGACCACGTTTTCGGGTTGCATGGCGCCGCGCCTCATGATACACGATTCGTCTAGACGATCATCATCGAAAGCCCCCTCGAAAACACCAAAATCAATTGCGATCCCAGGGATTTCTAATGGACCAATTACTGCGTGTACATCAGTCAATACCGCTTCTCTGAGGACACATACTTTAGGCCACTTGGATGCTTCCTTTGGTGCTTCACATTTGAAGCCTCCTAATATTTGTCTGTTTTAATGCGTGCCCACTAGATGGCTATTTAGAGAACAAGTGGCGCATGCAGTCATTTAAACATGACAATCCTACCATTACACTCTCCAGATCCCTTTGATGTTCTTTTTTCGGATGCGAGACAACTTTAAAACGGCAGGGAAATAACAGTTAGCATGTTCTCCGCTCAGCGCTGGGGATTCCCGGTTGGAATTCCAATCTGGGTGGAGTTTCCATGTCCTCCCCGTGTCCACGTGGGGTTTCTCCAAGTTCTCCAGTTTCCTCCCACAGTCCAAAAAAAAAAAAGATTCAAGGTAAAGTGAATGCTCTAAATTGCCCCTATAGAGTGTGTTTGTGTGTGTGCCCAGCGATAGATTGGCGCCCTGTCCTGAGTGTATCTGCCCAGCACCCGAGATGTTCTCCCTTGGGTCAGGGAAATAGCGGGTTACTCCCACATTAGAGGAAATAATCCCATGTCATTAATATCAGCATTATGTCTCCAATCTGAGGTCACTGCTTTACACCACAAACCCTAAACGGAGGCTGGCCCCTGCCTATGCCACCAGAATACCAAAACCCATGTGATGCCCATGCCATCAATCGCCGGACCTAAACCCCAATGAGAATCTATGGGGTCTTCTCAAGAGGAACATGAGGGGCACCAGTGCCAACAACAAAGTAAAGCTGACAGCAGGCATCAAGGAAATCTGCACTGTGACGGCATGGGCATCCAGCCAGGTTTTGGTGTTTCTGGCGGCATGGGCAGGGGGCAGGGCCTGCTGGAAGATGAACTGTGCATCTCCATGCAGATCCTCAGCGGAAGGAATCATGAAGTTCACCAAAACATTCTGCTGGACTGTTACGCTGAGCTTGGGTTTAAGAAAGCAGAGTTTAGCACCACCTGCAGCGGGCACTGCCCCCCAAATCATGGCTGACTTAACTTTTTGGAATTATGGAAAGGATCTGTATATAAGGGCGGCACGGTGGCTTAGTAGTTGCCATGTTCTCCTCTGAGCGCTAGGGATTCCTGGTTCGAATCCCGATCTGGGTGGAGTTTCCATGTCCTCCCCGTGTCTGCCTGGGTTTCCTCCGGGTTCTCCAGTTTCCTCCCACGGTCCAAAAACATGGATTCAAGGTAAATTGAATGCTCTAAATTGCCCCTTATAGTGTGTGGCTGTGCGAGTGAGTGAGTGTGTGCCCAGCGACGGATTGGCGCCCTCTCCTGGGGCCGCGCCCTTAGAGGAATAAACGTAAGATGAGGAATGAATGGATCTGTATATACTACTGGAATATCGTGCGGCACTCTGGTGGAGAACCTGCTAACGTGAAAGTTGAAAGGTGGGTGTGTTTAAATGAGTGATGGCGTTTGGAGTTCTATAAGTGAGTGCATATTTGTATTTGTTTATAATCTGTAAATTTATGTAAGTTGAGGGAGAAGTTGCTAACTTGATTGGGGGACATAACGGAGCAGATGAAAGTCATTGTAACGTTCCATTTATAACATCTGAACCAACGGCATTTGAATTGGTAGCGACTTCATTAGTCATTGGTGGCGAGGCGTTTCTCCACATTAGGCTCCTGATTAGCTCCCATCCTTCATCAGCGCCGCTTTCCATCGCGGGTCACGGATGAAAAATGTCTTCATATTGAAAGACATAAATCAAAGCTCATTGAACAGGTGCCCACCTTCCACCAGAAAATAATGTAAAGCAGCTTCAGCGGGGAGGACGGAACGCGAGAGACGGGTGAGAGACTCGCTGAGGGAAGACGGATCGGAAAATCAATAGATAGCAACCTACAGTATCTACATTCACATCATCAATACGACAGACACTTATAGAACATCACACGCTCTCTTTGATTACAATTCATCAGCTGTCTTACATACACACACACACTATCTCGTACCGGTCTGCGCCCGGGTGGCGAGTATGTTTACAGCACGTTTCATTAGTCACTCAATGATTTGGCGAGATAACTTTCCTCGCTATACGCCGAGCGCCTCGCGTTTCCCCCTCCACTCTACCTATGCGCCAATCGCTATACGTCAAGCGCCAATCACTATACGCCAAGCGCCAATCACTATACGCCAAGCGCCAATCACTATACGTCAAGCGCCCTCGCATCTTCCTCTCCACTCTACCCGTGCGCCAATCGATATAAGTCAAGCACCAATCACTATACGCCAAGCACCTCGCGTCTTCCCCTCCACTCTACCCGTGTGCCACTCACTATAGAGATGACATACACCAAGCGCCTTATATTATAGATTTCTATGTTTTTGTACATTACTGTTTTAATGGCTTTGGGGTATATAATGCTGGTAAGTCGAATGTGAAAAATAGGGGCGCTATTGTACTCCATTCAGGGCATCAGTGTGTCTTTATTTAGTGGCGTTCAGTTTGAAACACCTGTGTTAATGATCCACCGCCGAGCTCGCGATCAACTTCTTTCTAGGTTGTGTTCAGTCAGCGGTGCAGGGACCCCTGTCCGATCAGCCCCTGATAACGAGGTCCCCCGCCACATCCCCTCAGCTGTAGAAGCCATCGCCACCTCTCTCACACCACACCTCTCGCCAGAACTGACCTGAAATCAGGTGGTGTGTGGAGTTGAGTTTTATTAATATTAATAATAATTAAGCATTGACTCTTCAGTTTAAAAGCATTATTGGGGGTGTGTGTGGGGGGGGGGGTTGTTCCCCTGGGGAAAACTGATTAATGCACTGCTGAGTAAACTCCAGAGACCAGGCCTTCATTCCACTGTACCATCCATCAATTACATCTCGTTACACAAGTTCTCCGCTCTACAGCTGCATCGCAACGCAACGCTACACCACACCAGCGCATTTGTACAGAGAACGCAGGGGTTCTGAAGTGGGTGGTCTCGGCTCGGGACCCTTTTTTTGAAAGGAATTTATGAGCAATTACTTTAAAAAAACGATGAAATGATAAAACAATGAACCAAAATCCACATTTCAAATAGAAGGGTAACCAGTAAACGAATGGTGGTTACCATGGCAACGAGAATGCTGCGTTGTCTGACACGTGCCTTTTTCTGTTTTTTTGTCCTTTTTTGGGATGGACGACGAGTACAAAATTGGAATAGAATTTTTTTTTAAATATTTAAATAAATATTAATCAGTTATTATTAATAAATAAAAATAAATGTAAAAAAATATTTTTTTTCCGTTTTCGTTGCTAAAAGGTCAAACAATCGGTGAGATCAAGGTACAATGGACCGCACGGTGGCCTAGTGGTTTAGCAGGTTCGCCTCACAGCACTGTGGATTCCCGGTTCAAGTCCCGATCTGGTGGAGTTTTCATGTCCTCCCCATGCCCGCGTGGGTTTTCTATGGGTTCTCCAATTTTCTCGCACAATCCAAAAATATGGATTCAAGGTAAATTAAATCTTTAACTTGCCCTGTATAGAGCTTGTTTGTGTGGCTGTGTGCGTGTGTGTGCACAGTGATAGATTGGCACCCTGACCTGGGTGTATCTGCCCAGCGCCTGAGACGTTCTCCCCTGGATGGACATGGGGAACCCCACTGCGACCCTTTGTACAGGAATAAGCAGAAGATAATGATTGGGTAGAACTGTACAGTGGAAGTTTGCCAGGTATTGCTACCGATGCATACACAGATTGTTAGGAACGTCCAACCAACTCACTTATAAAGAACCCAGTGATGAGCGAGAGACTTGGTAATAAAATAACCGTAATGAAGCCTGACACACGGAATCCCCATGTTGCAAAACGTGGGATGCATGCATGTACAATATATCACCATAATGTAGCGTGGAAACATTTCCCTGCACATACGTTGGAGTGGGAGAACGGGACCGGGTTCGGGTGGAGGGTCATTGGCGCACATCTTCATTAGCATGCTGGGAGTTTTGTCACCGTGATGGTTGGTGACGTGGTTGGATGCACTCTCTCTGTCTCTGGTAAATGAGTATAATTATTTTCGGAGCTGCGGGCGACTCATGCATGTTTTATCCCCCCCATCTGGACGGAGCCACGCGGCCTACAACGGTGATAGAGGAGGTCCTACAATCGCTCATGTCGCGGATGTGTGGGAACGGGGACCATGTGGACACGGCCTGAACCCGCGGGCCCCTTGACGGGCAAATTGAGCAAGATGATCTATATTACACATTCCGATATCTAATAACGTGT
>JAOUQT010048980.1:0-21168 GCA_025769995.1 Xyliphius kryptos
CCCACACACACACACACACACACACACAGCCGAACAACACTCAACAATGAGCTGCAGACTTAGATCATACGTCCCAGTCCCCGTAATGCTACCGCAGCCAGGACAGCCCACTGGACACCTTCCCCCTGCCAAGAGAAGAAAACTCACCCTGGAGGGTCACCAAACCTCAAACCTTTGCCGAAACAAAGTTATGTAGGCTACCACCCACAATAATTACTAATTAAAAAAATAGATGGTACCCTCTCCCCTATTTAGGATCTAAGAGTTCTTTATAAACATCCAAGGAAGTACAACATCTGGATGCAAATGTTTAACACGCTCTCCCTATTTGACAGAACGACTGGTTCAAATCGGTCACATCAGTCAATCTAAAGGACGCTTTCTTCAATGTAAGCATTTACTTACAGTTTCTGTGTTTTGTAGATGACTGTGTGTGTGACACAAAAACAAAGTTATACCTTTTGGGCTCTCACTAAGCCAATGGATGTTCTGCTAATCTGGAGAAAAATAATTTTATTCTGGTGGCAGTGCATCCTCACGAGGTAAGGATTGTGAACAGCACCTGACCGATAAGGCTGGCTAGCTCTCAGACTTAAGGTCTCTCCTTAGGGTGCACCCAAACCTTAGGTCTGTTCTCAGAGTGCACCCAAACCTAAGGACTCTCCTCAGGGCAGACCCAAACCTTAGGTCTCTCTTCAGGGTGCTCCCAAATTTAAGGACTCTCCTTAGGGGGTACGCAAACCTAAGGACTCTCCACAGGGTGCACCCAAGCCTAAGGTCTCTCCTCAGGGCGCACCCAAACAATAGGTCTCTCTTCAGGGTGCACCTAAACTTAAGGTCTCTCCTTAGGGGGCACCCAAACCTTTGGTCTCTTCTCAGGGTGCACCCAAACCTACGGTCTCTTTGCCAGGTGTTTTCTGAACTCAACATTTCTCATTAGGTTGCAGCTGACCTGAATGTCTCTGGCAGGACACTCTTTTCTTTATTAGACCTACAGAAGTGCTCAAGTGGCGAAACACTGTAGACGACGTGCCAGTATTTTGCAGGGCAGACACAATGACAAATGGTTTCCTTACACATTTACATCTGAGGCAATTTAGTGTTACAAGTTCATGTAATAGCATGTTTTTTGGGTGGTGAGAAGAAATTGGCAAGTCCTGTGCAGATCATGTTGGACCCAGGAATACCATGCTATTAAATAAATGTGCAAACCATTAACCGCCCTAAAGCTGTACCAACAAATATAAACACAACCATTTTTACAGTAGGTAGACGACATTAGCATAATTTTAACAATATATTTGTATAAAATAACCATAGAAGTGTTTATGGCATCCTATTTTAGGTTGTTCTTGTAAGATTAGACATTAATGTTGAGCGAGAGGGTCTGGCTTAAAGTCCTATTCTACTTAAAGGTTTTCGATATAGTCAACCATGTCTTTATGGACTTTGCTTTGTGTCGTAACAGAACAATAAAGAACAACAAAACAGGGTACAGTAAACTAAAATTAAATAGTAATAATTTTCTGATAGCCTTTTATTAAATTAAGATATTTTTAGTTTTATGAAATAAAAGGAAAAAAATACTTTTATCAGTTTTGTTGATGTAAAAATTTTTTTTTTCGCTTTTACACTTTTTAAAGATGTGGAATCAATTAAAATTGCAACAGAGTCAAGACCCAACACTGTAATATATGCAACAATTTGAATTCAGGCATGAGCTGACATGAATGACCAGAGACAAAAAATCAGCCATAGAGTAAATTTCACAATACTGCAGACATGATGGCAGCACAGTCAGAGAGGTTCACATCATCAGTGATGGATGGGAGTTCTTGAGAAACTTTTTTAGGGCATGGCTGACTTATACAGTCCACGTGGGAATAAACATGAGATGGTAGAATGTGGAACGTGGTCTTTGTCACGTTGCACAAGACTCACTGCTGCTTTGGTTCCACCTCTAACTTTGCTTTAGGCTTAGAACACCACACTTACCCAAGCTTATATTTAGTTAATCATATAATAAGGCAATTATAAAAACCTTACTGAGTACATTGTCACCTCTAAAAACCTGTTTTCTTAACTATTCTGTTTTGCTGAGTACATGGTGTAGTCATTGCTAGCAGTTAAATGTTAAAAGATGATTAAAACAAATCAGTGTCAAAAAGTCAATCATTTAAATAAATGTAATACTGTGAAATAAATTCAACACAAAAAAACAAATGTGGCCATGTAAACGTCCAATGATAAAATAAAAAAAATTATCAGAGGGATGGCTTAGTGGTTAGCATGTTTGCCTCTCAGCACTGGGGATTCCCGGTTCAAATCCCTATCTGGGTGGAGTTTGCATGTCCTCCCCATGTCTGCGTGGGTTCCTCCAAGTTCTCCAGTTTCCTCCCACATTCAGCAAACATGAAGGTGAATTGAATGCTCTAAATTGCCCTGTATGGTGTGTGTGTGTGTGTGTGTGGCTGTGTGAGTGGGTGTGTGCCCAGCGATGGATTGGTTCCCTGTCCTAGGTGTATTTGCCCAGCGCCCGAGACGTTCTCCCCCACGAGACGTGCTAACCACTAAGACACCGCGCTGCCCTACTGTTATGATATAATAATTAAATGTAAACATAAATATAACTTACATGCGATACTTTCTAAAAAGTAACAACAGCAGAAAATAACAACAAACATGCACATAAATCTATTCTGAAGACACTGAACTCTGACCTAATTAAGTCATGTAAGAAAATAAACCAAAATTGACTACAGCACCTACTCCCAGGCCATCTTGGAGTCATTGGCAGGTGCCCTTTCTTACAGGTGACAATTTAGAACAGGTGTCTCTCATGCAGGTTATAAGTTCACTGAGATTAGGGTGTGTTAGTGTTCTCTGTGAGAGCCAACATCAGTCATGGTTTTAAAGTGGATCAAATACTTATTTCCCTCAATGGAATGCAAATAATTTTTTATTCAAATATTATTGCTTAGTGATTAAATGTAAATTTTAACGTTTTAACTCTGGCATGTTCGAGGCTACTATAATTCAAATTCTAAACATAATTACTTAATAATTTAATAACAGTAAATCATTTATAGGAATGATCTGTAATTACAGGATATATAAAGAGCTTAATCTAATAAAGGGGATGTAGAAGTGTATATTCATTGACCACCCCGATCTAGAACGATTTATTTTATGGTTGGGGAATTTGACCTTGGAGCAGTGAGTAAAAGGAAGAAAAGGGAGGGTCCTAAAAAATGAGTTTCATTAACATGAATATATCAGCATCTATTACACTATGTCTGCTAATCTGATTCATCCCTTACAAACAGAATGAAGTACTACGGTGGTCCACCCACACAATTTCCAGACTCATGAGTAACGTTGTATAACGTCACAGTCTGCAGGCATGCACGGCTCAGTCGTGAGATTCCGCCTTTGGTTTAAAAGGAATTCCGATGCTTCAGTGATTACATGTGGAAAGAGAAAGCTTATTCACACTTTTACACAATACCCACATCCTGTTCTGGATTAAGTTAGAACGATTACCTCGCATTTGCCCCTAGAAAGTTTATTGCAGCACAAACACACACACTGACATGAGTTTTACGTAGACTTTTAATTTTACTTAGACTGTTTCAAACCTTAACCATGAGTACTACTTTTCTAACCCCGGCTCTTAACTTACCGATAACTTTTACGTTAACCACAAAACTGTAAGGCCACGAAGTGTAACAATTTACATTTGTGGTCCTCACAAGTGTGTGATGTAGTGATAATACAGTGCGCGCACACACACACACACACACACACACACACACATTCTTACTCTCTCTAGTGCTCCCAACCATCAAGTTTTCTTTTAGGATGTATGGTTACTTCCCTATTCCCACATTCATTCATTCATTCATTCATTATCCTCCACAATCAGGACGGAGCACCAATCTATCGCTGGGCACACACACACACACACACACACACACACACACACAAACGCACATTAGAAGAGATTATTTAGAGCACACATTTGATCTTAAATCCACGTTTTTGGACTGTGGGACAACACTAAGCCACAATGAATTGTCCTAGCTGTTAAAGCATATCAGTGCTGTAGTGACTGTCAATAGCCAGAATAAAATCTATAGCTGCCTTTTAGAATTACATTGTATAGTCATATTATGGTTGGTGTTTTTTGTATTGAATTAAATTAATATTTAATATTTATTAATTTTATATAAGTGATGCTGGAGATTTTAAACACCTCAGTAACATTGTCAAAAAAATGGCCAGCATTCTATAAGCAGCATTCTTTATGTCCTGATGAAGGTACACAGTATGTCAAGAAACAGATAGACTACTATGGCGTCAAAAAGGGTCCAAATGTTTTGAGAACTCAAAAACAGAATTCGTAAGCAATTTTCTTCGTTGCACATTTTTGCGCTTGCGCTACATATTTTGGCGCTCACGCTTCTTATTTTTACGCTTGCACTTCTCATTTTTGCGATCACGTTCGATTTTTGTATTTAGGACCCGTTTAAATGGGTGGGCGGGATCTAGACAGTAATTGGCTGCTCGAGAAAAGTCCAGCCCACCAAGCCATGCTTACACATCCGCAGACATCAGCGAATATGCGCGAAATGTGTTTTGTTTTTGAAAAATTAGTTGAGAGTTTGTTTACTTCTCTCAGCTATTTCAATTTTCATTATTTTATTTTCCAGTCCCACTTGTTAAAATGTGTTAATCCAAAACGGGTCCTAAATACAAAAATCTAACGTGATCGCAAAAATGAGAAGCGCGAGCGCAGAAATAAGTAGCGCGAGCACAAAAATGTGCGACAAAGAAAATTGCTTACAAATTCTGTTTTTGAGTTCTGAAAACTTTAGGACCCTTTTTGACGCCATAGACTACAGTCTGTAATTGTAAAACTACAAAAGCAACTGTATGTTAATTGGAACTGAAAAAATAGTTCCAATTTGTGTAAAAACAAGGAGGTGCTTATAATATGACTGGTGTATTTGGCTTGCAAATGCTCTAATTGCATATTGCTGACTTTCATATATTAAAAATTTATTGTTGTATAATAAAAAGTCAGTGGATTGTTAGCTCGATTTTGTAATGACTAAGAAAATGCCACCCCTTTCTCACAGTTCAAAGGTTAGTTTTAATGCCACTTGTGGTGAGGTATTTCTTTGGAGGGAAACCAGACACACCTGGGCATCATCCGAGTGTTATGTTACCACCATCCTTTTTACTGTAGCCATGCAATTACTATAAGCACATTCAATTTCAACAGAGCCTTTCTCTATACAGGGACTTTAGGATGACCTTTACTCATGAGGAATATATTATCGCCGATGTGGTCTGGAATGGAATCATGTTACAAACGAACAAAATGTCAAAGTCATATTTCTGTGCCTCACTTTGTGTGGCATACTTTGCTTAATATGGCATTTAAATGTGGTGAAATTCTGAATGTCTGTACCGTTCATACCATACTGATCTAAATACTTTACAAAAATATAAGCTTTTTGTATATTTCATAAATTTTAATCTGTTTACCTCGATCAGGGCCACAGAGTGCTGGGGCCAATTCCAGAGCTTACTTGGTAAATGGTAAGGAACCATAACAAGATTTATATATATATGGGCCAAAAGTTTGGACACACCTTCTCATTCACTCATCCAATGCGTTTTATTCCCCCATGATTATTTACATTGTAGATTCTCACTAAAAGCATCACATCTATGAATGAAATTAACAAAAAATGTTATGTACGTAACAAAAAAATGTTCTAGTGTCTTCAAAATAGCCAGTCTTTGCTTTGATTACTGCTTTGCACACCCTTGGCATTCTTTCAATGAGTTTCAAGAGGTAGTCACCTGAAATGGTTTTCAGGTGTGCCTATAAGGGTTAACTAGTATAATTAATTAGAATGCCAACAGTGTGAAGCACTAGTGATTCTGCTTCCCCAGCACATCACTCCATAAAATATGGCTGATGCCACCACAGTGTCAAAGAGAGTTTTAAGGAGTGGCCCCTGCAACCCAAATGATAACAGTAAAAAGAAGACACCCAGACTATGAGAAATATGTGTGGAGAAAGCCAGGTTCTGCTTATTTTTTGCCAAATACAATCCCAGTCGTGAAACAAGGTGGTGGCAGCATCATGCTTTGGGGGTGTTTTTCAGCTGCAGGGACAAGACAACGGGTTCCAGTTGAAGGAAAGATGAATGTGGCAGTGGATGGCAGAAAAGGAGTGCACTGGACCTCAGACTGGCCCGAAGCTTCACCTTTCAACAAGACAATGACCCCTAAGCACAAAGGCAAAATAACAAAGAAGCAGCTTTGGAACAACCCAATTAAGCACCTCTGAAAAGAACTAAAAATGGCTTATGGCAAAACACGGTCTAGGAATAGCTCAAAAGTAATTGCAATAAATAAATGCTTCAATCCTTAAAATTTCTAAGATGACAGTTCATTACAACAAGGTCAAGCAGCAGACATTGGGGACAACAAGGCTACAGACTGGCAGAGGGTGACATCGACTCTCCACTGACCAGGATGACCGTCATCTTATTTGAATGTCAGTTAGTAACCCCAGGATGACTTCAAGTTACCTACAATAGGAATTGCAAATGGCAGCTGGGTTAAAGTGCACGGCAAGAACAGCCCATAACAGGCTCCTAGAGGCAGGGCTCAAGTCATGTAAAGCCAGAAAAAAAAACAGAGAAAACGGAGCTTCTGACAGAATCGAAAGCAAATGAAAAGAAAACATAGAAAACTCCTAACAGTAAGTAACCATGTTCTGCACTGTCCGGATCTTTCTTTTTTTGCAGTGACGCTAATCACTGTAATACTGTATAAAGCAAAAGGCTAGTAAAAGCCTGAAAATCAGTTTTGGGATTTGTATCTTAGTGAGAACAACTAAAATTCTATAAATTCATTATCTTCCATGCAATACTAGGGTTTTTGTTGGGGTTCCCTATTTCCATCCAGGGTAGAGGGTTTAGGATGCTGGGCAGATACACCCAGGAGAGTGCAACAATCCTTCGCCTGGCACACACTCACTTTCACCCACATACAGACACACAATCTACTGTATATAGGGGCAATTCATAGCAGCCAATTTAACTTGAATCCATGTTTTTTGACTCTTAGAGGAAACCAGAGAACTTGGTTTTCTCCGGTTTCCTCTAAGAGTCAAAAAACATTGAGTCAAAAAACTCTTGAGAACAGGAAAACTCCACAAGATTGGGATCCGAACCTGGAACCCCAGCATCAAGAAGTGAACATGCTAACCATTAAGCCACTGTTTTTCCAAGCTTGGCATACAAAGCTGCATATGGTAAAAATATGATTGTATTTTGTCATTTTAACAAAAACTTTTCAGAAAATAAAGTAATTAAAGAATAAATAAGTGTTTGACTTTGAAAAGTGCAGTGGTTTACATTTTGGCAGAGTTTAACAGAAAATTGGAGGCCTTTGTGATTTTATATTCTTAACACTGATTTTATTTCACTATATACACTATGTAGACAAGCTATTGAAACACGTTACAGCTGACTTTTATGATATCCCATTCAAAGAAAGCTTTCTACAAGATTTGGAAAAGTGTCCGTAGGGATTTTAGCTCATTCATCCTAAAGAGTATTTCTGTGGTCAGACAATGATGTAGGACAAGAAGGTGGGGCCCACGAACTTTATTTCATCCCAGAAGGACTTTATTTGGGTTGAGGTTAGAACTCTGAACAGTTAAATTCTTACACATCAAAATCACTGAATTGGGCTATAATATTAAGTTTCGTACTGAGACACAGTCATGCTGAAATAGATAAAGGGCTTTTCCCAAATTGTTCTCATAAAGCTAAAAACATTTAGTTGTCTGAAATGCATGGCTGAAGTCTAAATGAGTCTGAGTCTAAATACTTTTGGTAATGAGATTTCAATTCATTGATTAAAATAGACAATTAAATGGCCTTTATAATGTACTTTAGGTGTATACATTGTCAATCAGGTTTTAAGTTCAAGTTAATTAATTATTTTAACCAGGTCCCATCCCATTTAACCACAGGGAGACACATTTTTTTAAAAGATATATACAATTTGATCATCATCAAGTACAAGATTAGAGCCTTAAAACCACTTTCTCACTGGTCCTATACAATACCTCCCAGAACAAGAGAAAGCTTGAATATATTTTCTATGGTTGTGGTTTTATTGACAGCAGATGTGTTATACTGTAACAGGGCTGTAGTAACTCCACCCTGAAATTAATTGGTTCGGAATGGACTGAGCCAGTTGTATTCCCACAGCACAGCTCAAGCAGCCTCCCTCAAATGAAAAGTAGTGCTTACCAGACATAAATCACAATGACTGACTAATGCTGGTAAATAACGAAGCGAAAAACATCAATCAAGAATCACATTGATGTGTGTTCTACACATTATGATGCCGGTGGGGTCTGACGCCTGTAGTCCCCTAGGATGAATTGTTGGCCTCCGAGAATTAGACTTCCTGGTAATGCAACATGAGATGATGCTCCTCCACTTCTGCAAATGTGGTACAAATCAGTGCAATTGTCTGAAGTTTTGCCGAAACCTTGATGATTGATGCTCTTGTGTTTGAGACTGATCATATTACCCAATAGCAACGAGGTAAGAAACAAATATTTACTTTAAACATGATTGGATTTAACAGAGCAAGATAGCAAAATAAACACAGATCCACTACAAGTTTCTTTAACCACTTGAACACTGTATTAATGTTTCTGAAGAAACCCTCATTACTGGACTAAACGCTCATTCTCATTAGTAAACTTTCACTTTAGGTTGACCGCCAGCTAAAAACAAGAAAGCCTTTACTTCCTCTGCGACTTCTTGTGGACCTTCCGAGTTCATATGTTTAAGTGTTCAAAGAATCAGTAACACCTCTGGAAAAACATGGATTACATAAAACATTTTTGGCACTTACAGATTTTGTAGGGCTTTGGTGAGGTTAAATATCGAACAACAGAGAGCCTTTCACCTCTCTTCCTGCTGACCCACATTCATGCTGCCCTTAATATTTGCCGCTGGCTTAAAAAAACATCCCCATATGTGCCCCCAGGTGCAGAAGTTATGTCCAAAGGTCATACATTTGCATCCCTATAAACTGCCATACTTCCACTGGCAGAAATCACAGCAACATTTGAATTAATAACAGAAAATGAAACACCATAGAGTCCAAAGTATGTTGTATCCACCATATGTTTTAATTTTGGTTTTATCATATGAGTTAGATAAGATAAACCCTTATTTGCTTATTTTTTTCCAAATTAATAAAAATCACACTTTTGGAAATTGTCACATTTACGAGTAACTGTCTCATAATATTATGCCACACAACAAGCAAAAGCAGGCAGTAAGCATGGCTAGTATGTCTAAATAATGTGTAGTTTTTATCTGGTCTTGGGGTGAACTACCAACATGGTGGCTGTTTTGTAGTAAGCAACAATACTTACACCTCGAGATAAAGCAGGGAGTTAACTGTGTACATGTAAAAGTAAGCTATAAACAGAAAAACTAAAAAAAGTAATAATATTTTACATACGGCCAGGTGGCTTAGTAATTAGCATGTCTGTCTCGCAGCGGAGGGGATTCCTGGTTCAAATCCCGATCCGGGTGGAGTTTCCATGTTCTCCCCGTGTCCGCGTGGGTTTCCTCCGGGTTCTCTGGTTTCCTCCCACAGTCCAAAAATATGGATTCTAGGTAAATTTAATGCTCTAAATTGCCCAGTTTAGTGTTTGTTTGTGTGTCGTGATGTGTGAGTGAGTGTGTGCCCTGCGATGGATTGGCGCCCTGTTCTGGGTGTATCTGCCCAGCGCCTGGGATGTTTCCCCCTGGATGGGCATGGAGAACCCCACAGTGACCCTAGTAGAGGAATAAGCGGAAGATAATGGATGGATAGATAATACTTTCACTGTGGTGGTGTGACATATCAAAGGACATCACTATGATGGTTGCATTCAAAATTGCGTAGATACTGAACACAGTCTAAAACCTAAGTGTGCTATTTCAGAAACAAAGCATGAAACAATATCTGTTACCGGACATACAGAAAAAAAAAACATTTTTAAGATCAGACATGAATGATTGATAAAAGGGTCTGCTCACAATCTTAATTCTAGTTCACCTTAGAGATGTTGGACAGGATTGTGGATGTCTGAGTTCTGTGTGGAATTTAAATTAAGTTTTTAAACCAAACTCATAAGAAGTGTGTTCTTCACAAATTTGAACATGTTTTGTATTTGTAGCAGTGCTCTTAACCTCAGTAAAAGACATTGAGGAATAACGAAGCACATTCCCGTCGTCCTTTGAAAAGTTCAGGTCACTAATGCTTGTGTTACACTGTTGAAAGTATTTTTCTCTGTACAGGCTCCAAAATCTTTATTTTTACGTCACTACTTATCTTCTCTACGTTGTGCCTAAATGAATCAGTCAGACAACAGAAGGTTTCGCTGTATTTCCCAGCAACTAAAGTTATTGCAAAACTCTAGATTAAAGAAGGTCTTGGAATATAATAATACATGCTATATGTTAATAGCTGTGGTGTCCTTGAAGTGAAAATCAATTTCTCAACTGGACCGCAAAAAGCAGATCCTAATTATAGGCCTGGAATGCTGCCAATTAAAGCCCTTTGTCCCCCTTTTTTACAGATTTTCAGATTAAAAGGTTTAAAATTTAAGTAATTCAACAGAGATATTAAGATTTGATGTAATAAGGGAGGGATGGTGTGAGAGGTGACCGTGAGAAGACCCATCATGTTTGTCTGTTTCTAAGCTACAAAGCAAATACAAAACAGTGTTGTTGGCAAGTTTTCTACAAGTGCTACAGAGATGGCCTTGTGCTACATAGCCAAAAGGGAATCTCCATAAACCATCTTTCATATGAAAGCAGGTAGAATTGATTATCTTGGACCGTTTGCTGGTGCGTCCAGATGCATAAGCCACTTAGACCATCTTACTGCTTTGTCTGGAGTGATGATTTAATGGAGACAGGAACACTATTGGGTTTTTTTTTTCTCAACAAAGCTGGCGCCTGTTTTCACTTTTCATTGCGAGATATAAAAGAGACTAAAGCACAGAACTGAGTGGTATAATTATAAACACATGTCCCAGGACAAGGCCGATTTTATGAATTCAATGGTTCTCGACCTGCATATAATGCCTTATGGGCCACATGTGCAGTTGCTTAGTGATGATGTATAATAATAATTATCGCTTCACTGATTCACAGTTTGAAAAACACTGAATATGTTTGCCACCTTACAAAAAATGGTTAAGCTCTGTGTGTAAAATAAACTTTAAAAAAAATATTTTTTACCAAAATAACTGCCCGCTTAATATAATACATAGCAAAAGTATCAGGACAACTGTGCATCACGATTACACCTTTTATGACATTCTATTATAAATTGGTTTCTTTTTTGCATCTATAACAGCATCCACTGTTCAGGAAAGGGACACTACCAGAATTTGGCATTTGTTTGAAGAAAATCTTATCCACTAATCTAGAACAAACTTTATGATCTTAGACGCACATGGAAATGGATGATTTCTAAACTGTTTTTAAAAAGTGAAAAATAAAATTACAACTAAATCCGAATATTAAACAGTGTGTTGCATATTTCTGGTCAATCTACACTATATTTCCAAAAGTATTCGCTCAACTGACTTGACTCACCGATGACCTTAAGTGACATCCTAATCCTAATCCATAGGGTTCAATATTACATCAGTCCACTCTTTGCAGTTTGAACATCTTCAATTCTTCTGGAAAGGCTGTCCACAAGGTTTAGGAGTGTGTTCATGGGAATTTTTGACCATTATTCCAGAAACGCATTTGTGAGGTCATACACTGACAAGAAGGCCTGGCTCTATCTACAGTATCTGCTGTAGTTCATCCCAAAGATGTTCTATCGGGTTAAGGTCAGGACTCTGTGCAGGCCAGTCAAGTTCATTAACACCAGACTCTGTCATTTCATGCTTTGTAGCACTGGAAGATAGTTATGTTGGAAGACAAAGGGCCCAGCTCCAAACTGTTCCCACAAAGTAGGGGGCATGGAACTGTCTTGGTATGCAAAAGAATTCAGAGTTCCTTTCACTGGAACTATGGAATACTGGAACAAACCCCACACCATAATCCCCTCCCCACCAAAGTTTACACTTGGTACAAGTGTGGGAATTGTAGCTCAGTTTTGGATTATTAATCAAAAGGTTAACCCTCATTGCCCTTAACTCTCATTAATCCGGAGTACTGTATGACCAACCCTGTGTTCTGACCCAAACCAAATTGGGATACTTTTAACTTTGGATAAAAATGTCTGCTAAATGACCAAATTAATGCAGTCAGACAAATACTGTTCTCCTGGCAACAGCCAAACCCAGATTCGTCCATCAGATTGCCAGATGGAGAAGTGCGATTAGCCACTTCAGAGAACGCTTCATTTTTCTTGAAATACAGTTGACTGTGAAATATTTAGGAGCGAGGAAATTTCATGATTAGGATGCACAAGTGGCCTCCTATTTCTATGCTGAAATTCACTAAGCGTCTGAGAGCAACCCATTTATTTACAAATGTTTGTTAAAACAGTCTGTATTTCTATGTGCTTCATTTTATAGACCTGTAGCCATGGAAGTGATCGAAACACCTGATTCTGATCATTTGTATAGGTGAGAAAATGCTTTTGGCAATATAGTGTATGTTCAAAATATAAGGCTTTTAATGGTTATTAGCCAAGATAAGATCTTAGCCATCATTTAGTCAACAATGCTAATCTATGAGATAAACTTTTGAGGGAGAAAATGAAAAGAAATTCACTAACATATTCTTCTTGTGCACAAAAATAAAATAAAAAAACAAAAAAGAATTTGGATGTTTTATACAATTTTCCAAAATATATTCTCTTGTCTTCTGAATTACAAGTTTAATAAGTCTGTAAGTTCATGCACAAGCATTAATAGACTACAAATTAAATGAAAAAAATAATAGACATAGAAGGCTAACTGACTTTATCCATTTGTTCTGTTTGTGAAAATTATCTTACTTACGAAATGATGTTAGGATTATTAAAAGCCCAGGAGTGTATGCAATTGTTTTTATTTTAAGGCAGGATAGTGTGGTATTAGGAACTAAAGGGATAATGTACTTTAGAAGTATCTTCTTTATCCATGAAGATTTAAAGATGCTTTGAAATAATTATGTTTATGTATGACTGTCAGACTTATCTCAGAGATATACGAGAAGCTTTGTTCACTTCAGTAGCCCAGCAATAAACCAGCAGGAAATAGTAACTAGAGGCGAAGTCATGCTGGTTTGAAGGGAGTTATAATCTAGCCTGGGGACTGAGGACGTGAGCTTGAAAAAATTAAATTGGGGAATCTTTTCAGTTGGTATATTTAACAACAAGTTGATTGGTGGTTTAGCACTTAAACAGATCATGGGGTATCATGTGGTTGTTCTGCATGAGCAGATCAGGAAAGTATTTTGCCAATTAATATAATAATCAGCAGTGTTTACACAAAAATTGAATACTTTATGCAGCTAGATTAGCAGACGTGTTAGTTTTATTGTTACTCTCTTTATAGTACAAAGTTTTGTTCGCATTTTCCCTGGTGAATTCAAACGTCCTATAAACCTGTTGTACTCATGATAGACCCCAAGGGTAAAGAATACAGGGAAATAGAAATGCTTGCTTCTGTAACAGAAGCAAGATTTCCCAAATGTTCTCTGGCTTTGGATCTCTAATTTCAGACTGTTGGGCCAGTGAAAACAAATACATTATCACATTGTTTTGTAGTATTCAGTCACATTTTTTCAGTCCTGGCTGAGTGCATTCTGGTGGAAATAATGCAAAATGTATTACTTGAATTGCCTTTAATTCAAACTACATTTCTGATGACGAGTCCAACTTAAATTCAAAGATTTATCACCACAAGAGATGACTAAAATGTTTTCTATAAACAAAAGTAAAAAGAAATGGACTAAGACTTTTTATAAATTGTATACATGAAATACGAATGAATTAGCAAGCAGGAAACTTTAGATATGCATTATTTTTATGTTACAGACTTTGGTATAGGTTTCATGTTCCTTCAACGGTTGCCAATTATAAAGGATCATACACATGACTTTAATGATTTAACTCTATTAATTTTAAATATTCTGGATTGGTCTTCTATTCACACCTGGTATTTATTCCTTTAAGGATTATGTAATTTAAACTGAATCTACTAGTGCTAAAGGTTTGCATACTTTTGCTACTCACGTACATGTTTGCCAGCAAACAAAAGAGTATAAAAGAATATTTTTGTCTTATTTAATGGATTTGATTTTAAGGCTTTGGTTTTGGGGTTTCATGTACGACAAAAATGTCCAGTGTTTACAGAAATATAAAACATTTAAAGGATTTACAAACTTTCAAGCAACATTGTAAAATTGTCATTTTAGATGTTTATAAGATGTTTTTAAAAACTATTAAACATATCTGAAAAATCTTGTTAGATCACATTTGTGATGTGAAATTCTAATATGCACAGCTGCGTTTTAAAAAAGAACAAAACCTTCAAAAAACAGAACTTATGACGTTTCCTTTTATAGCTGTAAATAATTCAAAGGTCATAATTGATCTTGATATTTTTGCCATGCACATTAGCACTATTACTGGGTTCATGTTTCTCTACTTGCCAAATATTGTTAACTTATGAATACACTTTCCTTTCCTATATTCCTGCTAACCTTCCACTAAATTACACTGGGCTTTTATCATATTCATGTTAACCTCATACTGAGGCCCCAATCTGATCACTCGGACAAGTTGTTAATGCCAGTTTCAAACAGGCCTGCAGAAACATGCAAATTTGTGCAAAATATGTTGTGCTTTTTGTTACAACATAATTTTAAAAATGTTAAGTGAACATGTATTTCTTAAAGTTAAAAAAAAGTAAAAAAAATTCTTAAAGCCAATTAACACCAGTTAGGATCTTTTTAACTCATACAGTTCATCCATCCATTATCTTCCACTTATTATACTACTAGGGTCACGGTGGGGTTCCCCATGTCCATCCAGGGGAGACCATTTCGGGCGTTGGGCAGATACACCCAGGACAGGGTGCCAATCTATTTCTGGGCACACACTCACTCACACACACAAACAAACACAATACAGGGCAATTTAGAGCATTCAATTTACCTGGAATCCATGTTTTAGACTGTGGGAGGAAACCGGAGAAAACCCACACAGATATGAGGAGAACATTGAAACTCCACCCAGATCAGGATTCGAACCAGGAACTATTAAGCCACGGTGCAGCCCTCATACAGTTCATGACTATTTTTATTTCTTAAGATCTGTGAGAGTGATGGACAAAACTTGCATCCTAATCAAATGCATTTTATAGTGCACATAGTGAAATAAAAACCAACCCTAATTATGTTTTATTTAGTTGCACAAATATACAAGATTGCACAAATACCCACAATGCAGACTAATACTGCATATGTACACTTTGTGCAACTCAGTCTGGGATAGTTTGTTGAGAAAGCAGCTCTGTCTTCTGTTCATGGAAAAGCAGCCCCGAGGTAACATGAGCGAAAGGCAGATGGCAAATTTCTCTGAATTCTCTGTTACTCCTCTGAGATCCAAATGATGTGTGTAACGGCACAATTGCAAGCATCAACACAAATGCAACAAACGTTTTCCATTATGGCATGTTTAACTTATCTGTTCAACAAATGGATAGGTCTTGACGGAATCATTTACACAAATTAGTTAAAAGGCATGAACACTAACTATGTTTGTTATCTTTGACCAAATGTTGCATGCATGCACAGGGCATTTTCCCACCACACAGCCAAAAGCAAGAGCTGGCTTATGCTAAAACAAAGCAATTTTAGTCAATGTTACAACACTACACATTCATTGTTAAGGTACAGTTATAATTTCACTTTTTGTACTTTCACTGCAAAAAATTTTAGAGGAAAATATCAAATACCAGCAGAATACCTGTGCTGCACTACAGGGGAGAACTTGATAACAACGTGAAAAGTAGAAGTCAATTTTTTTTTTGAATGAGTGATGGCTTTGTAGTTAATATATTTCAAATGAACAATTATAGAGTAAGGTTTTGGGCAATGAAAAATCTGAAATGAATATGTGGAAAGAATATAGTGTGAGTTGTAATTAGTTAAGGAGTCCTTTTCTATGTAAACGCTCTAAACTCCAAATCTGATTGGTTAAAGCAATAGGTTGATCGCAATTTTCATTCTGGCAACAAATAATGTGTTTGATTAAATTCTTCACTAAGAAAATACATGTCTGGAAGTGGTGCAAAAAGGGGAAACACTTTTCCATTTGGAACTATTTTATTATTTACGTATTCATGGACAAAATATAATTAACATCAATCTCTGATTCAGATATTTTGAGCAGCTTGTTTTAGGGCATGTCAGTGTGCCTTTGCTACCCTGACGACAGAAAACGTATGCCTTGCAAAGACACAAATGGCATGTACATTTTTTTTATTAATTATTAATATTAATTACTAAAATTGTATTATTTATTCATGGTTGGTTTTGGGTGTAACATGCAGTGAACTAATCAGCATGTCACTGGCTATTCCTATTAAGAGCCAGGTGTAGTCTGACTTTGGTGGATTGCTATTTCAACGGCGCAGTGCGCAATAGCACAATATTGTATTGATGTAAAATAATGTAATTTTACTTTGCTTTCTGTTTATTGTTGATGTAAAAGTTTGCATAGCTGCTAAATGTTCTATTATTTGTAAGTTAATTTGGATAAAAGCATCTGCTGAATAGCTAAATGTAAATTTAATGTAAATGTAAATGGTACATGCTGTGTCAGGGGCCGTCTGCACCTCACTGTGGACTTTTGTTTTGTGCTTGCTCATTTTTAGTCACACGTTGTCAGTTCCCTTTGTTTTTTTATATGTTGCCTTTTTTACTAATAAACACATTTTGCTCCTACCTGGCATCCCAGCTACACTTTGCCTTACAGTGATTCTTCTTAGGGTTCCCCTACGCGAGCGTGATGGAAGCAAGCACCAACTTTTTGGGAGCCAGGATTCTGCCAGGTGAGTCTAGTTTTTCCATTTTTCATCGGGAAGCTAGGCTTCTTTGGCTCCATGGTTGTGGGACAAGATGATTGTGTACCGTGACAATATGGATTCATTGAGTGCTAAGGAGGGATTCAACTTTAATGTTGAAGCACTCAAATCTTTTCTGACCGGACCCATTCTTCCATGCTACACACTCCTTAATTTCCCTAGGATTCCTACCAATTTCGACCGGTGCACGATTAAGTGGCCCCAAACCGAAGTAGCAGGTCCCTGGGTAAGCACACCCCTCAGGGTAAGTGCACTTCCCGTGCAAACCTGTGGAGTTGATTCTAACTCTGGGTATTCGCTGTGGGTTCCTCGTGGGCCAGCTGCTTCTCGCCTACAGTGCGTGTGAATCGATTGGCAATCATGGCTCATTCCATAGTGAATCGCAATCACAACCCATTCTGCAGTGAGTTGATTGGCAATCACTACTCATTCCACGGTAAGTCAAATTGTCGGTTGACAATTGCGACTCATTCTTCCCGAAGTCCCGCTCCCCAAATTCTGCCCGCCAGAGGGCGATTCCAAAGTTACCCCATCAGTGGGCTTAGCTGTCCACGAGAGCACAGTAGACAAGGCTGTTAACCAGAGGGATGCAGTACGCCGAGCCGCTTGCCAGAGTGGCGAAGCACCCAGCGCTATGTGCCAAAGCGCAGCATTTAAAGCCATCCGCCAGAGGAACGCAGGTTGTCTGCTTTTTAAACTACTGTAGATTGTTGGTTGGGTTGTTTTCAGTCAGTGGTACACCAATGTTTTTGTCCATTTCAAGACCATTACGCCCATCAGCAAAGATATAGTCACAGCAACGGGGGGGTTACACTGTATAACAATGAACATTTACGATGTACCTTGCACAGGGTGTAACATAGAGCCCACCCTGTGCAGTAACATAGAGTCTCATAGCCCACACCCTGTATATTACATTATACTCTAAATTACAAATTTAAAATAATATAATATTACAAATTACAAATATAAAATTATGGCTTGAGCATTTTAGGTGTATAATTTATTTAGTTGTTCTGATCCGGACAGATCCAGACTTTTTCTTAAAGCTGTAGTGAAGTTGTTTCTATGAAATCATAACTTTCTTGGCAATTTGGCAAGTGGACTAATCTTTATTTCTCTGAACAATAAAATATTAATTTATCTCTTTTTTATAAACATTTGGTTTGGCTGATTCTGAGGTTTACAGTTTCCTGCAACCTAATAAAATATATTTAAAAGCATTTAGAATTAATGGTTAATGTTAATTTTTCTTTTGTAGCTCAACCGTTGGTCTCATTTGAACAGAAGCACTATTTTTAGAACTATCATTACAATGCCCAAAGCTGAACAGTTTTGTAACTTTAACTATGTTTATTGTTTGTGAACATGCAAATACCTTTTAGACCTTATGAGATTTAATGAGACTAGTCGGTATATTGAATTAAGACATTTACTCATATTGTACCCTTTTGTTTGACAGCACAATGTATGGCATCTGTTTCTCTTAACATGCACACATGTTTACATACCACACTATGTTAATTTTGAAACATTTATTCAGTGCCTGTGTAGAATAAATCTGTCTCGATAAACCTCTTGATTTATTCAGGTTGAGGAATTAAGACTGTGGCTTTCGTTGATGCTGACTGACAGTAACACAGGAGTCTGAAGTTAGAGGTAACTCATTCCGTTTGTTAAAAGTCGGACCATAAATCACTTTCCTATAATGTATTGCAGCATCACTCACCATCGTCTGATAAAAAAAAAATCCATAGCCACAGAGCTTAAGGAGATATAAACTGGCTCGTTTGTTGATAGCTTGTTCCTTCAACCCGAACAACATTTTTGTTCCAGTTAGCTCAAACAAAGGTAAGAGGTAAAACAAAGGTGAACCTGCATTACACACATTTAAATCATTATGTTTCTACAGTGCATTTGGGCAACAGCAAATTTTTGCTTCTGTGCACAAAATTAAGATCTTTAAGGAAATGTGTTCCAGGGAACAATCAGGATCAGAGACATGTTTTGTCTGACACAGGTTTTATCAAACTAAGTTCAGTAAAAAAAAGGCCGGTGTAACTGTTGTCAACAAAATCAACATTCTGCTGCTATCTATGCTCCCCTTCCGCATTTCACCTCTCTTCAAAATCCTACACATACTGTATATTATTAGCTGAACTTTTGGAAGGTGATTTAATTACCTCGCACTTACGTCCTTAGCTTCGCCTCATCCTCACAAGTCTATGTTTGATGCCATGGTCACAACATGGTGTGATGTGCTTTGTTTGAAAAAGCTTCCGGCTGTCACTGAACCCAAAAAAAAAAAAAAAAAAGCTAAATATTGCATTAAGAATATCAAGAATTAAGATTTCATCTTAAAATGTGCATGATTAGGATTAACATTTTTAACTTAACATCATGATTAGATTACATAGTTTTTAATTTTCATGCATTGCTTTTGTTTATACTGTGGGAAGAAACCAGAACCAGAAATGGGCAGTGGGTCAGAGTGTGATAAGACACATGTGGATATTATATGGCTTTTATATGAACATTTTACATCATTAGGTTTCTACTTTTCATTAACAAGCATGGCAGCAGTTTCCAAGTCTCTAAGTGTCTACCATGTGGCCACTACTGAAATTCATCCACTTCCTACACTTTTGTTTCATGTGGTTAAGTTAATACCAAACAGGTGTCAGCTAATCGGCTCAAGGACTGTTAGTCACTATGTTGTGAAAATACCCCCATTTAGTGTCTTTTGGTTTTCTGTTAGCTTACTTTTATGTGAGGGCCATTTAGGACCGAATTATTGAACTAAAAACTAAGGAAATTGTACATAATTATTTAGTGAATCAGTTAATAAGGGCAAGCTAGCTGATCAAAAGTGACAGCACATATGAGAGTTGCCTATAGTCATGTCATCATAATATACCCATGAATGTAAAACATGTTTTATCATCTTGCCTTTCTTTAATTATATTTCATTTGACGGCATAATGGTAGGTCAAACACAAATGCTGAACAAAAAGGCCTTGCTCACAAGTTCTATTCCAGTTCTTACCAATGGTTAGGATCATGTAAAATGTGGGTCAATAATCTTTTTCCACATCAAACTTATTAACCCTGTCTACTTTTAACTATTCCAGATTTTTGAAGAATTGTGAGTAACTATGGTGTTCACTCTCTGTATGTATTTTTTCTAATCTGGCACAACTCTTGTTGGATTAAAAGAGTGGCCCCATAGAGGGGATAATCTTACACCAATGGTTTTTGCATTTGTAATACTCCGTCTGGTTTGAGATCTTGCTGTTTCTCTTAGAAAAAAATACCTAGAAAACAACATTTTTTTTCTAAAGAAGTACTGTATGTCAGTGATAAATATGTTACACACAGAACCCCTATTCTTTCTCATGCTCTTATTTTTCCTAGCTTGCTTTATTTTGGAAAGTTTAATTGGAACCACAAATATATACAATTTACAGCAGATATATTCACTCTAGATCAGCGGTTCTCAACCTGTGGGTCGCGACCCCGGCTGGGGTCGAATGACAAAAACACAGGGGTCGCCTAAAGCCATCGGAAAATACATATTTCCTATGGCTTTAGCCGCTGAGAAGCTCTCATCTTTTCTCAATGCAAGTAGCCGGATCCCGATTCCAGTACCAAAGATAGCTGCCGTTAACATCATCATGTCGCGGTATTTAGTCAGCCGCGCCTCCTCTATGCATCACAAGGCTCTGCCGGCTTCTTCTCCTTTACCAAGAAGGCCGCGCCTGACTAATATGTTTGAACAGTCAATATATATAGTTATCTAATTATATAATGTAGCGCCGGACGATCTGAAGAACATACACATAGGTACATTTTGAAATGACCGCTCTTCATTCAACGAACATGCTATAATAAACTACTGTTTAAACATGTTTAAAGCGCGCTACCGGTACTCAGCCAATAACTATGTTCGGTAAACCCTATTATGGTGAACATAACCAGTTAAAACATTATTCCCCCAAAATGTACCCAAAGCA
>JAOUQT010048990.1:0-10863 GCA_025769995.1 Xyliphius kryptos
GAAATGGAGCTGCCAGGTAGGAGGAAGAGAGGAAGACCAACTAGGAGATATATGGATGTGGTCAATGTAGACATGCATGTAGTGGGTGTGAAAGCAGAAGATGCAGAGGACAGAGTGAGGTGGAAAAGACTGACACGTTGTGGCGACCCCTGATAAAAGGGAGAGGCCGAAAGAAGATGATGATTTCTGGATACAGCACTCTGTGAACAGCCAGATTCTTTAACAATGACCCTTAGCATCTATCAAGTCACAAGTCTTCCCATAATTGTGTAGCCTACTAAACCAGACCATGCCAAACCTGGGGAAGCCTTTGCAAGTGTTTTCTACTAAATATTCTAGTTGACTGAGGTAATTAATGAGTTTTCATTGTCTGTGAGCCATAATCATCAACATTAACAGAAATAAACACTTGAAATAGTTTACTGTGTGTAATGAATCTATATAATGTATTAGTTTCACTTTTTGTATTGGATTACTGCAATAAAATAACTTAATTATGATTTTTTTTTAATTTATTGAGATTCATCTGTACCTTGGGTAAATAAATGTTTAATTTAAATTATTATATTTATATTCATTATATATACTATATACAGATTATATACACTGTGCAATGAACAATCACAGGCAATGAGTGAATATCAGTGATTTTTAATAAAAAACAAACATTTATATTAACAAACATAATTAGGAATAACAAAAACAGATAAGCACAAAATACTTGAAATATTAAAAAATATCAATTATTTTAAATACTACTACTACTATTACTACTTCTACAATAATAAAGGCAATACTTATCCATCTGTATAAACATGAATTGGTCCATCTACGAAAATAATTGTGAACCTTTTAGAGAGCTTTAATATTGAAACACTGGAATATCTTCCCCTAAATATGTGTAAATTTGGTGGTGCATTAGCAAAATAATTACAACACAAAAACACTTCCCCTTGTCCAGCTGTGTTAACTGTACATCAGATTGACAAGTACAGTAGGACAACGAAAAGGTCTACTTTTATACTGTGATGAAATTATGTGAAAATCTAGGAGATTTCTGTAAATACCAATGTAAACATCTGGCCGCATTTATAGAAATATGGTCATTTCAACGGTCTTTTATTTTGAAATTACACATCAGAATGAGGTGCAATTAACACAGTGGCACAAGAGCATGGACTACTATCACGTGAAACCAGGCGGATTTATGTAAATACCAATGTAAACATCTGGTTGCATTTACACAATGAGACGGTGTACTGTCAGAGACGTAAAATAGGAAGATTCGTGTGAATTGAATATAAATAAGGAGCACATTTAAGTAATATGTGGTATTTTAAAGTGATAATGTTAATTGTTTAACTTTAGAGATTATTTATGTTTGTCTTTCTGTTTACTTTTTGAATTAATTATTGATTTAATATACTGTATGACTTCAGGAAATATCACATACAAGTTGTCTGCGACGTTTTTTGTGAAATCAGTTCTCTGTTAACGTAATGTTTAGTAAACGAGTGCGGTCTGGGTTGACCGCAGAGAATCATCTATTGTTCTCAAGATACTACTCATGGCCAAAAGTTTATGGCCACTAACTTATTTTTTTTAGGATTTTATCAATATGTTTATCATCCCATAGAAACTGATTTTAGTTACTAATCCAGGAAGTAGTTCAGTAAAGGCTGCAACTTAACGTCGCCTTCGTTTACGTTAGCGAACTGCTAGCATCTAACTATCAATCGACGGTCTATATGTTAAATATACAATCCACAAACCTGTTTAAAAGGCATACTTACATTCGCTCGTTTAGCCGCTTGCATCGCCATGTCTGGACCTCGTTACGCTAAAACCAAACCTTAAACAAAAAAAATGCTTTAAACTCAGAGGCTATTCTCACAAGAAGCCTGGCTGCGTAGTCGTAAAGACTTCCGGCGCGTAACAAAGACGTTTATCCTGGCGCATCGGGATGCCGTCCTTCTACGTCACAACTTAGATTCTGTTCGTTTTGCCATGGGCGTGCAAAATAATAGCGTTATCGACGTGAAAGAGTTCAGCTCTTTGGAAATATATCTATCTTATAACACCGGTTTGAGGAAGGGCACCATAAGCTTTTATAGTGGTATAATAAATTAAAACAAAAATGTTTGGATGTTGTCTTACTCCCCACTCTTATGCGTTTATACAGGTTTGCTGACAGTGTAGTGGCTGGCTACTTTGTCTTAGGGAGCCTTCATGTCTGTGTTACCTTCAAGAACTCCCTTTTAGTTATTCTGCTAGAGCTACCCTTGCCAGAATTGGTACTCTAACGCACTCCATATTTCTTCTTCTTCTTTCGACCTTTTCTTATACTATTCGTTTACTTCATACCTAATCTTTTCTTTTTCTTTTTGCTGCGCTAAACACGCGTATACTGGGAGAGTGCTGATCCTGACCTTTCCTTTCTGCACCCTCATGATCCATCCTGATGGTCAAATTGCAGAATGATCAGTTTCTGCTGGGAACCTCCTATGGACATACTATTATTTTACAGACTGTTTAATCTGTTATAACCCAAAATGAGAATGGGAATCTATTCTGAGTCTGGCTTCTCTAGGTTTCTTCCTCTTGTCACCTCAGGAAGGTTTATATATATATCCCTCCTCTGCATTTAACTCATCCGTAAGAAGATGACATTCCTTGATAATAACGAGTGTTTTTTTAAGTTAATGTTGCCTTTCTATCTTTTCAAACAAGTCTGCCCATTCTCCTCTGACCTCTCACATCAACACAGTATTTTCGTCCACACAACTGCCGCTTACTGCATATTTTCTTTCCTTTTTCAGACAATCCTCTGTAAACCCTAGAGATGGTTTGCTTGAAAATCCCAGTAGATCAGCTGTAAAATACTCAGACCAGCCCATCTGGCACCAGCAATCATGCCATGTTCAAATTCACTTACACCACATTCCCCTTTCTGGTCAATCAGTGTACATGTATACACACATGTAAATTGAGCACACTCGGTAAGACACCGTGTTTTAAGTGACAGTTTGCCTTGAGTTTTTGTTCCTCAATGGCAGCAGTACTTTCAGTGCACTTGTTATTTTTTCTCCAAAGCATTTTACGGGACGTTTACATTAAGCAAATTATTTTCCACCTTCTTTTAACTTATATCAGTTTTCATTTCAATTCAACATACTGAAATTTTCCTCTAATTCTGTTACCAAATTGTCTGATCTCACATGAAATTAAATATAAACAGCAGAGGAGCTACAAACCTGTCCACATCAGTGGAATGGCAGTGGAAAGGGAAGAAAGCTTCAAGTACCTTGGAGTGACCATCTCACAGGACTTGTCATGGAGTTGCAACATCAACACCATAACAAAGAAGGCTCGTCAGCGCCTATACCACCTGAGACGACTGAGGGACTCCAGACTGTCCTCCAAGGTACTACAGTCCTTCTACTCCTGTACCATCGAGTCTGGTTCGGGAACAGCACCAAGCAGGACAGGCAAGCGCTACGACGAGTGAGACGTTCAGCAGAGTGGATCACTAGGATGTAGTTTCATGACCTGCAGTCCATCTACAGGAAGGTGTTGGACCAAGGCCAAAAAGATTGTGAAAGACCCCAGTCACCCCTACAATGGACTGTTTTCTCTGTTTCCCTCGGGGAAACGCTTAAGAACCCTGAAGGCAAACACAGAGAGAATGAGGAGGAGATTCTTTTCACAAGCCATCCGTGCCCTGAATGGGGACAGGGACTAGGACAATAAATTAAATATTTCCATACACACAAACTGGACTCTCACCTTACACTACAATATACAATACAATACTCTCGGACAATAACACATATTTCTATTTCTCCTTTTAACTCACACACATTCACATAAAGATAAATATGTACATATGTATACACACAATTTGATTTGATTTGATATAAGTATGGAAACATAACCCTGATCAGAGGCCAGTAAAAAATCATTTACAACTTTAACCTGTGCTGTCTCTGTGTTATGATGGGGCCTAAATCCTGACTGACAATTTTTACAACCTTTTGTAAACCTTTTTACAACCTTTTCTAGGATCTTGGGAGGGGAGGTTAGATATTGGTATATCATTTTACAGCTGGCTGGGGTCAAGATTAGGTTTTTTAATCATTAATCTTTTTTAAATTGGGACTACACTATCCAGAGTACAATGAAATCTTGACTGTAGGAGCTCAGCTACCTGATTTAGCTCAGTGGGGTTGGAGAGTGATACAATCATAGTTTATAAATTTAGGAGTTTACTAACAAAATTATCTGCAGTACTTGGGGTGCATTTGAACCTGTACTGGCATGAAAAGCAATATTTTGATTCATAGTAATTTTAAATGAAATAAGATAATGGTCTGAAATAAGATCAGACTGTGGAAGTGTAACTATATTGTTTATATTTAATATTAATGTTAATATTAAATTATGTGTGTGACGACCCTTATGAGTGGGTCCTATTACATTCTGGTTTACCCCCACAGAGCGAAGAAAGGATCTGCAAACTCATGTAGAAATTCCGAATACGGCCCTGGGAGTCTGTAAATGATAACTAATGGGATAGAGTCTATAGCCTTATTTTTCCTTGTTTCACAACAAGGGTGGGATACGTAATTATATCTAGGATTCATTTAATACTATATACTGGGATGGATACGGTAAACACTGTACTAATGCTACTGGTGCTCCTAAAGGCATAGCTACTTTCACTTGCCTCATTATAGAGCCTCCTATAACCAGAGCTCTTTTAGGTTTCTCAGCGGGCGTCTTACTGAGGAGAGCCAACCTGTTGGACACATGAATTGGAACAGTCTTTTCCTCTTTGGCCTAGATGACACAACCTCAATTATTTTCAAAACCCTTTTTCACTTTGTGTCAATCCATCTTAGATGAGGTCAGCCCCAGAGAAACTGGTGGGAGGTTCTTGGTGTTGTTAATATATTGCTTTTGCTTTGCTTGGTAGTGATTTCACTTGCACTTGTTGAAGGAGTGATTGACTGTGTTTACTAACAATTGCTTTTTAAAATGTCCCTGAGCCAAAGTGGTAATATCCAGAATGTTGTTGATTTTAATGCAGTGCCACCTCAGGGATCAAAGCAATGAATTACTGACAGAGATTTCTCCAGAATCTCTGAAGTGTTTTGCAAATATTATGGACTTCCTTTATACACATTCAGGACACTCCCGTTTCCACTTAACCTCTATACTTGTGGAATGCTCCAAGCAGGTGTTTTTTATACATTCCTTAACTTTCAGTCTTTTCTTGCCCCATCTCAAATCTTTCGTATCGTGTTTTCAAGCATAAAATTCAAATGAGTAAATATTTAAATAAAACAATAAAGTTTATACATTTGAACAAGAAATATCTTGACTTTGTAGTGTATTTAATTAAATATGGATTAAAAAGGATTTGTAAATCATTATATTCGTTTTTATTCATGTTTTAAACAAAGTCCCAACTTCATTGGAGTTGGGGTTGTAGAATTTGATCTCTTAAACTAAATATCCCAATTTTGTCTCTTTCTAAATGGTGGGACATTTATTGAACATCTTGTTCACTAGGCATTAACAAACAGATATCTCATGAAAACAAGAAAGACTTTAGCTTTTTGAGGCAATTATTAATGGCAGGAGTATATGATAATGGCTAAGGTCCCAAACCAGAGCCCAACGAGGAAACCAAGGCAGACACGGTAATGAACTCACACACACCAGACATAAAAAACTAAGGTCACCCACCTGGAAATCAAGCCCAGGACCTTGTTGCTGTGCCACCGAGACCCCATATAGAATTTCTTGTGATTAAAAATCTCAAAACATACAAAATGTCAAACACTAAATCCCTAATTATTATTATTACTATATTCTGAAAAGGCACATAAAAGTGTTTTACATTTTCTTCATGGGTTGCTTACACGGAGATGTTTTTATTACTTAAGTACATGGTTCCTTGGTGAGAGTAAATGAATAAAAATATTTTATTTTTATGTAGCATTTAGGCTTTTATACTATGACTTAAAAATAAGTGCTCAATATATCTATATGAGAAAGTATAGAGTACATCGATAAATTACAATCATGGCTAGCATGCATTAAATCTAGCCTGATACTGTATGTCTATTGAACTATAACTTTGCCTTGTAATAGCAGTTTTCTCCTGCATATTTATTTATTCATTTACTTTTTATTTAAGTAAAATGAGTAAATTGTCACATATATCGCATACACAAGGGTAAGGCACTTCTATAGAGATTGTGTAAGAATTAGACATTAACTGAATCAATATTCAATGTTATATTATTAATACAACCTATAGACATTTGATGAAATATAAATTGCCTTTGTTGGTAAATGTCTCAGTTTATCAAAATATTGGCTGGAATATACCCCAGGGTTCTTACAGAATGTTTTTTTTTCAAATTAGATACATCCTTAATTATGTTTTAATCAGAAACATTCTTTCTTACAAATTACAGAAAACAATCAACGGATTAGGATGGATTAGTGGTGATTGGTGCAGATTTCCATAGGCATGTTGGTGAAGAAAACAAAGGAGCTGAGGAGGTGATGCTGATGAGGAGGTAGACTACATCCTGTGTAGACAAGGTTTCCTAAAGAGATTGGGGACTGTATAGAATTCAAAGAGGAGTTGAGAAAGGCTCTGGGTGGTAGTATCTAGTAAGATCTTCCAGATGACTAGGTAGCAGCAGCAACAGTGATTATACAGGCAGGCAGAAAGGTACTTGGTGTGTCATTTGGACAGGTAAAAGACAGCAAGGAAACATGGTCGTAGGACAAGAAAGGCAGGAGACTGTATAGAATTCAAAGAGGAGTTGAGAAAGGCTCTGGGTGGTAGTATCTAGTAAGATCTTACAGATGACTGGGTAGCAGCAGCAACAGTGATTATACAGGCAGGCAGAAAGGTACTTGGTGTGTCATTTGGACAGGTGAAAGACAGCAAGGAAACATGGTCGTAGGACAAGAAAGGCAGGAGGTTATTCAGGAGAGAAGGTTAGCAAAGAGGAAATGGGACAGGGACAAGATTGAGGAGAGTAAGCAGGAGTATAAAGTAATACAGCATAGCACAAAGAGCAAAAAGGCTATTATGAGTTGTATGAGAGGTTGACAGTAAGGAAGGAGAGAAGGAGTTGTATCGGCTTGCAAGACAGAAAGATAGAGCGGGAAAGGATGTGCAACATGTAATGGTGATCAAGAATAAAAATAAAAATGTACTGACAGGTGAGGATAGGGTGAGGGAAAGATAAAAGAAGTATTTTGAGGAGCTGATGAATGAAGATAATTACAGGTTAAGAATCGTGGAAGGCATTGAAATTATGGATAAGGAGGTAGCAAATGATTGGCAAGGATGAAATAAGAAAAGCTTTGAAAAGGATAAAGAAGGGAAAAGCAGTCGCACACGATGACATACCGGTCGATGTATGAAAATGTATAAGAGATGGGAGTGGTGTTTTTGACTAGATTATTTAATTAGATTTTTGAGAGTGAAATAATGCCTGAGGAATGAAGGGAAAATGTAATTATACAAGAAAGAGTAAGAAGTATAGAGAAGGTAAAGAGCTAAGTGGATTTATAGAAAGCTGATGATAGGGTGCCAAGAACTGAAAAGTATGTTAGATTGGTACAGGACATGTATAAGAACAGCATGACAGCAGTGAGATGTGCTGTAGAAGTGACAGATAGTTTCAAGGTAAAGGTGGGATGCACAAGGATCGGCTCTGAGACCCTTCTTGTTTGCTCTGGTGATGGGCAAACTAACAGATGAGGTCATACAAGAATAACCATGGACTATGATGTTTGCAAAAGGACATTGTGATCTTGAGTGAGAGCAGGGATCAGCTAGAAGAGCAATTGGAGAGGTGGAGGTATGCTATGGAAAGGAAGGGAATGAAAGTCACTGCTAAGACAGAATACATATATGTCTGAATGAGAGGGAGGCAGGTATAACAGTTAGGCTACAGGGAGAAGGTTAACGGTTTTTATATTTACAAGATCCAACAAAAAGAGCACACCGACGCCATCTGCTCCGGATATGTTTAATATAATCTGATATCTAATAAGGTAAGGTATTATTATGACACACATTCAGCTGGTGCAGTGTGTATAATGCAGGATGTTTAGCCAGTCTTTCTCCTCATTAGTGATAACAAAGGTGCAGAAGTTCAGATACATGAAATCAACTGTCGAAGGAAATGGGGAGTGTAAAAAAGAGGTGAAGAAGAGAGTACAGGCAGAATGGAATGTATAGAGAAAAGTGTCAAAAGTGATGTGCAACAAATGGGTTAGAGAAAAAGAGTGTAGTGAGACCAGCCTTGTTGTATGAACAATGGCACTGACAGGAAGCAGAGCTGGAGATTGCAGAACTGGAGGTTGCAGATCTTTAGATGTTGAGGTTCACGTTGGGAGTGACCAGAATAGACAGGATTAGGAGTGAGAACTTCAGAGAGACAGCACAGGTTGGAGAATTGGGAGAAACTTTAGAGAGGGCCGAGATAGAGGGCCGGGAATCGAGATGGTTTGGACATGTGCAGAGGAGAAATAGTGGATATATTGGTAGGAGGATGTTAGAGATGGAGTTAAGTGGAAAGGCTGTGGTGACCCCTGATAAAGGTTTGGTCCTTTTTTTTGTGTTTTAAGCTTCTTATTGTTTTAGTTTCTTAAAGCACTTTGGTAGCGCTTGTTTAACGTGCTATATAATTAAAAGTGGATTGGTTTGTTGACTTTAGGAGAACAACTCCACTCAACATTGGCGGTTCCACTGTGCAAATTCCTTGATGTTCACCAGGCAGAGGATCTCACCTAGTCCCTCAAACAAACTCCCTATGTAGGAAGTCCCAGAACCGTCTCTAATTTTTCAGACATCTCCCACCTCCTATCCACACCGTCCTCTACAAAGGGACTCCTGAAAGGCTGCATCACTGCCTGGTTTGGGATTTGCACTGCTATGTATATAAATAAAAACCTGATTGAATAAATATATATATATAAAATATAATCAAAATATTGGCTGGAATATGCCCCAGGGTTATTACAGAATTTTTTTTTTCTAATTAGTGACATTCTCTTTTCTAAAACAAACTATTGCACTGAGCATGGCAGACTTAAGATAACATTTAAATAATAAAACAATGCACTGTACTGCATTCTAATGTCTAATCTCAGTATAAGATCATTATTTGTGGCACTCAAACACAGTAAGTAGCCTACCAGTCTATTCACAGTATATTCTCCTGATGTGCTTCGATGTGCTTTGATAATGTGCTTTCTCTGCTTCTAATTTGATGCGCTATGGTGTAATGGTTAAAGTGTTTGCCTGAATCCCTGCAAGGGTCACATAGATAATGCAGAAATATAACTGTTTGCTAACAGAACCTGTTACCTTTTGTTAAATCGTGGGAAGCTTATCTCAAAATGACACGCTGATCTTATGGAAAAGAAAATATACCTCGATGTGGTATATCTCAAATAAGGCACATTTTTATTTTGGGTATATGCCATATTAATCCACAAAAACCTAATAATTTATTTATAAGTTTTTTTTTGATTTTGGGTAAGTTCATAATACGTTATTTTTTTATATTAAACCAGCCATTAGAGAGCACAAGCCAGTGAATTTTTAGTGCCTGTCCTAAAACCGGGTAAACGGTGAGGGTTACATCAGTTAGGGCATCCGGTTTAAAACATTTTCCAAATCAATAATGCGAGTTCTTCAATTCTGACTGACTTGCTGTGGCGACCCCTGATGAGTGGGAGAGGCCGAAAAAAGAAGATATTTATTTTGGGTACGCTTTATCAGATTTTCATCTGTGTTTATAAAATTGACCTGTTCTTAATAAATTTGACCTACAGCTAATATTAAACGATATTAGTTTTCTACTTCAGATAAAAAGCAGAGACACACCCGTATTTAGTTCCTGCTTGGAAAAATATTCCCAAAATGTGACCTGCTGATTGTGTTTACTGATTCTTTTAGTAATCCCTTTAAATTGTGTCTTCATTTTGTCTTCACAACTAAGAATTTTGTGTAAGCTACAATCACAAGACATTAATTCAAATGTCTGATTTCATCCTGAAACTGCATACCTTAATCCGCTGCTGTAACCTAGGGTAAGAGTTGCAGTTGAATTGGCAGTAATACAGTCAGTGTGCTGAAAGCAAAAAAGTAACGTCACAATGCTTGCTCATGTGGATTATCTGCTCTGTGCCACATGCAATTATAAATGATGAAAAGAAAATTAATTAAAGAAGATTTTTTTCTGATATAATAATAATACACGCAACCTAAAATTAAATACTTGAACATTAAAACATAAATGGCACTTCTGGTTTGGGATGCGCTTCGTGTAGACATGAGGTAACTGCTCTTGTAACCTTCTCCTTTCGGCCTCTCCCTTATTCAGGGGTTGCCACAGCGAATCAATCTTTTCCACCTTACTCTGTCCTCTGCGTTTTCTGCTTTATCCAACTACCTGCATGTCTACACTGACCACAGCTATATATCTCCTCTTTGGGCTCTCTGTCTCCTGCCTGGCAACTCAATCTCAAACATCCTCCTACCAATATATCCATTGTCCCTCCTCTGCACATGTCCAAACCACCTCAGTCTGCCCTCTCTAACTTTGTCTTTAAATTTTTCAACCTGTGCTGTTCCTCTGATATTCCCATTCCTAATCCCGTCCATCCTGGTCCATCCCAACGAGAACCTCAACATCTTAAGCTCTGCAACCTCCAGCTCTGCTTCCTGTCTCTTTGTCCATCCACTCCATACTGCCTGTACTCTCTTCTTCACTTCTTTTCCACACTCTCTATTTCTCTAGACAGTTGATCCTAAGT